>JAQFXT010000137.1:0-72668 GCA_034683725.1 Strigamia crassipes
ATGTAGAAATAGCTTTAAAAAAATTAAACTGAAGGTCCTGCAATGAGTGAATAAATGCACAGTTAAAAAGTAGTTTGGAAAATGCCACAAGAGGGCGATCCTGTTCAAGTTATTTATTATGGCAACACAAAAACACGTCTAAATTCATTCTGATCGACCATCCAAACTCAAGTGCATGCTTTTCTTTTTATAAAAACCTTTCAGATTGTACAATCCAACTAATCAAAGAACGTAAAAGTTAATACCCATCAATAGAAAGTCTCACTCAATTTTCGTAATAAGAGGTTATTATTTCTTTTTTAATAACATTTTGATGCTTTTGCTTTGATTGCAGCCACAGCTTCTTTATTGTGAATGTTATATATATATACACACACAGTGATGGCCAAAAGGTTAGCATCACCAGTCATAATTTCGGTATTTTGCCTTTTTCATAAAAATAAAAAGTTGCAGAGCATTTTTGTCACAAAATTTGAACTCAGCATTAAATTCCGATTAGAAAAATGAATTATTATTTAAAAAAAATTACAATTACATAAGGAACAATGACATTTTTAATTGTTTAGGTACACATTTCTATTGGACAAAAGTATAACACCACTGAATAATTGAGTTGATATTTTTAATTTATTCTAATATCAAGTTGGGTAACCAAAGTTCTTGATCACAGCTGCACATCTTCTGCTCAAAGAGTCGACCAAACGTTCACATCTTCCTTTGGATATGCTTTTTCCAACTTACTTTTATCAAAGAAAACAATTCATCCTTATTTTTTGGCTTGTTTAGCTTTTTAATCTGTCTACATCTATCCACAGCATCTCAATAGGGTTTAGATCTGGGGATTGGCCAAGCCATTTCATGATATTAATGTTTTTTTTCTCAAACCATTTTTTAACAGATTTTGCCGTGTGTTTCGGATTATTATCTTGCTGGAATGTCCAAAGCAAAGGCAAATTGCCATCAACCAAAGGCAGCATCACATTTTCCAGGATGCTTTTATAAACAAATTGATTCATTATACCATTTATGTGATGAATTGGCTCTACGCCATTATGAGTTGGCTTTAGGCAGTATTCCTCTCCTTTTGTGCGTCGTCATACATATGTTTTACCATCACTTCCAAACAAATTAAACTTTGACTCATCACTCCAGAGGACATTTTTCTACTGCTGAGTGGTCTAGAGCAAATGCTCTCATGCAAATGCTAATCTAGCTTTTCTATTTTTAACTGAGATGAATGTTTTCTTGCGAGCTACTCTTCCAAATAGATGAAAATCATTTAATCGACGTCTGATAGTTCGGGAACTCACACTGCAAACACCCAGTTCAGTTACTTCTGCTCGGATGCTTGATGATGTTAAATGTTGATCACTTTTAGCCAAACGATGAATAACACAATCTGTGTGCTTGTCAGTTTTATGGGGTCTGCCAGACTTTAGATGGTCACTAAATGTTTTAGTGTCTTTAAACAACTTCACAGATCAAATACAAGCACTTTTACTGCAATTAACAATGCTTGAAATTGCTGAATAACTGAGCCCATCATTATGTAGTTTGTTAATTAAAGATCGAATTTCAGGACTTAAATTTTTACCTCTACCCATCTGTAAACAATAAATAACATCATTTCTACAATATTTAACTCCACACATTGGGTATAACACTTACTGTACACAGGTATTTACATTTACAAGTGCTGGTCTTAAACTTTTGTCCAGGGAAATTTTTACCAAATACCAAAAACCAAATACCAGATATGCAAATGAGTGCACATACATTTAATGTGACATCATTTTTCTAATCAAAATTTAATGCTGAGTTTATATTTTGTGACAAAAATGCTCTACAACTTTTTATTTCTTTGAAAAAAAGCAAAATACCAAAATTGTGACTGGTGGTGCTAAACTTTTGGCCACCACTATATATGTACATATATATTTTTATAAATGCATGTATTGTACAAATTTAAACATAAATTTCATTGGATTAGGTGCCGGGAGGACAAGGAATTTTTTTTTTGGGGGGGGGGGGGTCATGTGACCCTTAATTCCTCCTTTTGATAACTTCATAGGGAAAAATAGCTGTTTTACCCCTATGTACGAGGGAACGCTGTATATAGCGCTAATCTACGTAGCGCTAACAGTATTTAGCGCTAATCTACGAAAGGCTAATGCTATTTTTGTTAGCAATGTAGGGCTAATTTACAAAAAGCTAAAAAAAAAATTAGCGTTTCGTCCGGTTGTGACAGACGAAAGGCTAATTTTTTTTTTTGCATTTTATTACTAAATTAATTTTTTTTTTTGCATTTTATTACTAAATTAATTTTTTTTAACTTAAATTTATCGTTATTTTTTTTAAGTGGCCGAACGGCCAAACAAGTGGCCAGACACCACTATTTCGTGGCCGAACGGCCAAACAAGTGGCCGGACGCCTTTTTTAAATGGCCGAACGCCACTGTTAAGTGTCCGAACGCCACTGTTAAGTGGCCAAGTGGCCGGACGCCACTATTTTTTGGATGATTTTTCTTTTGTTTTGGGATTTTTTTTTTGGATGATTTTTCATTTTTTGTGTTTTTTTATTTTTCGGCGTTGACGAAACGACCCGACGCCGTTCAAATACGTTAGCCTTACATAAGGCTAACGTATTTTGAATAAAAATCGTTAGCCTTACGTAAGGCTAACGTATTTTGAAGTTAGCGTTTCGTCTGGTCAGACCAGACGAAACGTTAATAAAACTGTTTTTTTTAGCTCTTTGTAGTTTAGCCTTACATCCAATATCAATATTCCATTAGCCTTTTGTAGGTTAGCGCTACATACCATTAGCGCTACGTTGGTTAGCTCTATATACACATTCCCATGTACGAGTTATTTAGTAAAGAATAGATAAATACTGTTGCGATCCGACTTACTTATGTGGTTTTGTGATATCTGATAAAAATGTTTATGGGAATAAATAAGGGATACGTAATTAATGATAACAACACTTTTATTTGCCAGCCAGTAAAGTACAATAATATTCATAATAATAAATGATATCTATGAAATTGATAGCAGTGTTCGGTCTCGAGTCCGTCTGTAGTGTGCACGATCAGGTCATGTAACAAAGGGAGCGCATTTTGTCAATGTGGAAGCGTGTATTAAAACACAAACGAACTCGCAATGCGCGCAAACGCGAATGCGATGTTCGAAAATGAATGTGATGTTGATAAACGAGTGCGCGATGTTTGAAAACGAGCATGCAATGTTTTTGGACGAGTACGTGCTCAAAACGTCTTGAAATTGTCCCTAGCGTTTATCCTAGCAGCTAGGTACTCGATTAAACTGTAAATAAATTACCAAAAATACATATTTATTAATAAAAGACTTACATGATGAGGAGCAACTTTTCTCCATGGGTGACGGAAATGGGATTTGCAGAATTGAGATGGTACGGAAATGGGACCGGCGGAATAGGTAGTGTCTATCTTTTCTCTTTATTATTAGCACATTAATGGTAAGAAATAGTAATTTCTTACTATTAGCAACTGTTATAGTTTTGCAGTCACTCGTAAATTACACAGTAATTTCGAGCGCAATTTGAACTTTGCGCGATTGGCACTGATTGCATGCTCTATTGGCAATTAGCGAACCTTTGTCGATTTGAGATTGTCACAACTTTATGTAAAATTGGCAAAAAATTGATAAGAATATAGTAAAAATGTAATATCAATAAAAAAGTGTTTACACTAGCTGTGTGAGAGAATATAAAGAACTTTCATTTATCATTATTTATTGTTGTAGTTAACCAATTTGCCACTATAGGCGCCATATGTAACCCAATTTAGAATTTCTGCCACTAGAGGGCTTTGTGTAACATGTAAGCGTTTTTCCTTCATGTAATAAGAAGTTCAGTTAAACCAAAATAGTGAGTTTTATTCAAAAATAAGAAACAATCCACCACAAGCTGCTAAGAATGGCCCAACATAATATTAATATCCTAAATAACATTTTTATGGGTCAATTTTTGTCAATGTCTGATTTTTTTGCACACATAATTACAGGTAATTTAGTAATTTGCCTACTTTAACTATAATATTGACACTAATGTCTAACTATTATACATTAAACCATGCTAATAAATTTATCTTTCCACCTATTAAGAGCAGATAGCTTGTTAGTTGTTTGTTTTGTTAAGAAAATTTTAATTGTTACCCCAGAGCAAAAAACTAAGATGTCTGATTTTTTTTTTTGCTCACTTTAAGTTGTTCAAGTGTGAATGGGCATAAGTTAAATGATTTGAATATGTAAGAGTATAATTTGTTAATACTAATCAACATCAATCAACATAAATCAGTCGTAAAATTATAACCTATTACCCCTTTTACTTATTTTTTTCCTTCTTATTATTCTTATATGAAGGATTCGAAAGATTCGAGGGATTCGAGAATCTTATAGGATTTGGATTTGGATTCAGATTTCAGAAAATTTAGGATTCGTCCCATCCCTAGTTATTTAACTTACAATAAATACATCCAAATTCATTCTTGATTGACCATCCAAGCCTATAATAGTGCATACTTTTCCTTCATAAAACCGTTTCACGGCTTACAATCCAACCGAACAAAGAACTTGTTAAGACGAATAACCATTAATTGAAAGTGTGTCAAGCATAACTACTCAATTTCCACAATACGTTATTATTTAGGAATGATATTTATTATATGTTACAACAATTGTTTGTTCTTTGATAACATTTTGATGCTTTGCTTTGATTTAATTAATTAATTACAGCTTCTTTATGTGACTGTTTTTAATTTATATGCATATGTATTATTTTATTGGATTAGGTGCGATCTAGCAGCCATATTTGCTGTGAATAGTACGAGTTGCTCGGATGTAATTCACAAGGCTTTTGTTGAAGTTGATGAGGAGGGCTCTGAGGCAGCAGCTGCTACTGGTGTTCTTATATACACTCGTGCGGGTGATCCTATACCCGTATACCACGAAAACTTTCATGCAGATCATTTGTTTTTGTTTGTGATAAGAGATATGGAAGACGGTATAGACCTTTTTGTGGGGTTTGCGAGCGAAATATGAGTGAAACTACATTCAATCTGTATTTACGTTTTATTTTGTATAAAATTTAATTACTATTGATTGTGTATAAATTAAAAATGAATTTTATTAAAGTTTTCGTTAACGAGGAATACACTTTTCGATGAAAACTTCTTACAAATCGTTTCAAAGGAAAGAGAGATTAGAATAATTTTTTCGAGCATTGAAGGTAAGACGAATTTAAAATGCATCAAGAGTTTAACGCCATTTAATTTGAATTAGACTTATTTCCACACTCTGTTAACAAAAACGTATAACAATCTTCCATTAGTTGGGTATATCGCGGGTTCAAGGATACATACAACTGATCATGTCTAGTCGGTATCTTGACGCTAAATTCTTACAACAATAAACTCTTTAACAAAAGTATTTCTTAGCTAAGTACTGCAATATTATTGCTTTACTTTCCTTGTGCGCAAAAAGCTTGCCAATCGCCATGTTAAATGCTTGCGCGGAATGTTATGTGCAGTTTTGATTTGGCATAAAGATACCGCGTGCGAGCTGTAGTGTAGTACATTTTGGTTTAGATTTTATCTAATGGGAAGACAGTTAGGGCAATTGACATGTCTAATTATTTATTAAGGCAACAGAAAATTATTTATTTTAGACAATACATACATTTATATTAAAATTATTATTGTGTAATTAAAAAAAAAAAACCCATTGATTCCCACTAGAAGCAGAGTTAAAAAAATTTGAGATTACAAGAATCGTTTTCTTCTTGGAATCTGGTTTATATTTTTTGCAAAATTTATTTTTCTCACTTTATTAGTCTTCATTCAGAGTTGGACATTTTGATTTTGAAACTTCATGAATTTTACCTTTTGCACTAATAATTTATAACATATTAGTAAGGTACAATGTGAGATTTTATATATTTACTTACAGACAAGATGCCGTTAATAAGAAACAGTCATTTGAATAATCCTTGCCATTACTGCCGCAAACTGGTTTATATATTTCGTAGCATGCTCTATCACATGAACATTTATTCCATTTTACAACTTTGAGGTTACTGCAAAGAAAGTAAAACATTACTTTGAATTATCATACGTAAACTCTTTTAAATGACTTATATACTTTTTTTTAACGGTGCAAGGATTAGCATAAATATTTCCATCTGACGCGCAAGTTGGTTTCGTAGCTCTGACGGGGCACTGTTTGACTGAAAAAATTGATTAGAAGTTATTATTTTTATTATTACTTTTTATTTTTTTTAGTTAATCATTTTTATTCAACAACTTACCTGTATCTCCACCAATAACAAATGCGAAGTTTATTATTACTATTATTATTATTATTAAGAATTTCATCATGTTGAGTTATTTCTTAGTATGAAGACGATCAGACAGCTTGATGTGAATAACAGAACTTCGATAAGAGTTAAGCTATAAATGATTTGTACTCAACAAGTATTCCACCAACAGCGAATGTGAAGTTTATTATTATTATTTGTATTATTATTAAGAATTTCACAACGTTGAAGTGTTTTTTCCTAGTTTGTTGGCGAGAGACAGCCGGATGTGAATAACAAAGCTTTGCGTACAGTTAAGCTATTTATAGTAGGTATTTAAAACTTTGCAGGTGTGCAATCATTTCCAAGTTCACATAAATGACAATTTTATGGTTAATCGAATGTTGACTCTTCACATGTTGCAAAGGTTTAAAATATTTAGTTTAGTTTTCTAGTTCAATTTTTGTATAAAAATTTTAAAATTCATTTGCTCTAAGAATTTTTATATTATTTGAAGCAATAAAGATTGTTGTTACACAGGTTGATTTATGCGTGGGATTGTGTGTCAGTGGCACTAAATTATCTGCTTGCTGAAGGAAGGAAATACTCAAAAAAATGTGGCAACGTTGATTGGGTATGCCCGGAGTACAGTTCAAGATATTTAGAAATAACTTGAAAAAAATTAAACTGAAGGTCCTGCATTGAATGAATAAATGCACAGTTAAAAAGTAGTTTTGAAAATGCCACAAGAGGGCGATGATGTTCCAATTATTTATTATGGCAACACAAAAACAAGTCTAAATTCGTTCTGATCGACCATCCAAACTCAAGTGCATGCTTTTCTTTTTATAAAAACTTTTCAGATCTTACAATCCAACTAATCAAAGATCGTAAAAGTGAATACTCATCAATAGCAAGTCTCACTCAATTTCCGTAATAAGAGGTTATTATTTGTTGATTGCTTAAACCCACTTGTTAAAGAGGGTTGTCTGACTTACGACTAGGAGTTTAGTATGGGCGATTGACATATTTAGGTGCATTTGTCCTATCACAATGGTACATATGCCTCATAGGCAGGAAACCTACTGCTGCATAAAGCGTATTTGGGACCAATTGGGGTTAGCAATCAGTCCATATCAACAATCAGTATCAATTCAGTCCAGAGTAATGATTTCCAAGCAATGATTTTCGGTAAAGTCTTGCTATTTATACCAGCAAAAGGATTAAGAGCATATTAATAACTCTTCAATAGGAGTGATTCCTGCTGGAATCCCCCTTATCCTGATGTTAATCTAGTGCACTCTCGTGCCGGGAGTAGTGCGGGATTATCTGTCATGAAGTCTTTAATCCCTTCTTGATGACGTCACAAGAGCACTGGCTGATTTACTCTTGTTTCACAAGTTTAGTCTCTCTAGACGAGTAAACACTGTTGGGTTTACCCTACTTTCTGATGTGTCATTACGCGACATGACTATTTCTAGTCATTCCTAATAATTCTTATAGTAGCACTTCGTGTATGTACATGGGCGACATTTGAAAAAATGGCGCTGAATGGCAATATAACTTGAATTTTGCGCGGTTCGGATTAATCGCGCGCTCTATTGGCAATAAAGTAAACTTTTGTCGATTTGAGATCGTCACAAGGCTTACAATCCAACCGAACAAAGAACTTGTTAAGACGAATAACCATTAATTGAAAGTGTATCAAGCATAACTACTCAATTTCCACGATACGCTATTATTTAGAAATGAGATTTATTATATGTTACAATAATTATTTGCTCGTTGATAACATTTTGATGCTTTGCTTTGATTTAATTAATTAATTACAGCTTCTTTGTGTGACTGTTTTTAATTTATATGCATATGTATTATTTTATTGGATTAGGTGCGATCTAGCAGCCATATTTGCTGTGAATAGTACGAGTTGCTCGGATGTAATTCACAAGGCTTTTGTTGAAGTTGATGAGGAGGGCTCTGAGGCAGCAGCTGCTACTGGTGTTCTTATATACACTCGTATGGGTGATCCTGCACCCGTACACCACGAAAACTTTCATGCAGATCATTTGTTTTTGTTTGTGATAAGAGACATGGAAAACGGTATAGACCTTTTTGTGGGGTTTGCGAGCGAAATATGAGTGAAACTACATTCAATCTGTATTTACATTTTATTTTGTATAAAATTTAATTACTATTGATTGTGTATGAATTAAAATTAATTTTATTAAAGTTTTCGTTAACGAGGAATACACTTTTCGATGAAAACTTCTTACAAATCGTTTCAAAGGAAAGAGAGATTAGAATAATTTTTTCGAGCATTGAGGGTAAGACGAATTTAAAATGCATCAATAGTTTTACGCCATTTAATTTGAATTAGACTTTTTTCCACACTCTGTTAACAAAAACGTATAACAATCTTCCATTAGTTGGGCATATCGCGGGTTCTAGGATTCATACAACTGATCATGTCTAGTCAGTATTTTGACGCTAAATTCTTACAACAATAAACTCTTTAACGAAAGTATTTCATAACTAAGTACTGCAATATTATTGCTTTATCTTCCTTGTGTGCAAAACTGCCATGTTAAATGCTTGCGCGGAATGTTATGTGCAGTTTGAATTTGGCTTAAAGATACCGGATGCGAGCTTTAGTGTAGATCATTTTGGTTTAGATATTATCTAATGGGAAGACAGTTAGGGCAATTGATTTGTCTGTCATTATGTTCAACAACAAATTATTTATTAAGGCAACAGAAAATTATTTATTTTAGACAATACACACATCTACACTAAAATTATTATTGTGTAATTAAAAAACAAAAAAGCCAACTGATGCTTACTAGAAGCAGAGTTAAAAAAAATTGAGATTACAAGAATCGTTGTTATTCTTGGAATCTGGTTTACATTTTTTGCAAAATTTAGTTTTTTCACTTTATTAGTCTTGATCCAGAGTTGCACATTTTGATTTTGAAACTTCACGAATTTTACCTTTTTTACTAATAATTTATAACAGATTAGAAAGGTACAATGTGAGATTTTAAATGTTTACTTACAGACAAGATGCCGTTAATAAGAGACAGTCATTTGCATAAACCTCGCCATTACTGCCGCAAACTGGTTTATATATTTTGTAGCATCCTCTATCGCATGAACATTTATTCCATTTTGCAACTTTGAGGTGACTGCAAAGAAAGTAAAACATTGCTTTGATTCATCATACGTAAACTTTTTTAAATGGCTTACATACTTTTTTTTAACGGTGCAAGGGTTAGCATAAACGTTTCCATCTGACGCGCAAGTTGGTTTCGTAGCTATGACGGGGCAATGTTTGACTGAAAAAATAAGATTAGAAATTATTATTATTATTATTATTACTGTTTATTTTTTTTAGTTAATCATTTCTATTCAACAACTTACCTGTATCTCCATCAATAACAAATGTGAAGCTTATTATTATTATTATTATTAAGAATTTCATCATGTTGAGTTATTTTCTGAGTTTGAAGACGATCAGACAACTTGATGTGAATAACAAACCTTTGAAAAGAGTTAAGCTATAAATAATAAATTAAGCTATAAATAATAAATTTAAAACTATAAATAATAAATTTAAAACTTTGCAGGTGTACAATCATTTCTAAGTTCACATAAATGACAATTTTATGGTTAATCGAATGTTGACTCTTCATATGTGGCAATGCTTCCGTTAACAAAGGTTTAAAATATTTAGTTTATTTTTCTAGTTTAATTTTTATATAAAAATTTTAAAATTTATTTGCTTTAAGAATTTTAAACGGTAGTGCAAGTATTACTTAGATATGTTTTCCTGCTGACCTTGACATACTTTGATGAGCAATTCCTAACGCACATTTTGTATTATTTGAAGCAATAAAGATTGTTGTTACACAGGTTGATTTATGCGTGGGAATGTATGTCAGTGGCACAAAATTATCTGCCTGCTGAAAGGAAGGAAATACTTAAAAGAATGTGGCAACGTTGATTGGGTATGCCCGGAGTACAGTTCAAGATATGTAGAAATAGCTTTAAAAAAATTAAACTGAAGGTCCTGCAATGAGTGAATAAATGCACAGTTAAAAAGTAGTTTGAAAAATGCCACAAGAGGGCGATGCTGTTCAAATTATTTATTATGGCAACACAAAAACAGGTCTAAATTCATTCTGATCGACCATCCAAACTCAAGTGCATGCTTTTCTTTTCATTTAAACCTTTCAGATCGTACAATACAACTAATCAAAGAACGTAAAAGTGAATACTCATCAATAGAAAGTTTCACTCAATTTCCGTAATAAGAGGTTATTATTTGTTTTTTAATAACATTTTGATGCTTTTGCTTTGATTGCAATCACAGCTTCTTTGTTGTGAATGTTGTATATATTTATAAGTGCATGTATTTTACAAATTTAATCATACATTTTATTGAATTAGGTGCGATTTAGCAGCTATTTTTGCTATGCTCGGATGTAATTCACAAGGCTTTTGTTGAAGTTGATGAGGAGGGTTCTGAGGCAGCAGCTTCTACTGGTGTCCGTATATACACGCGTTGTTCCCTTGCGTTGTTCCCTTGTTCTAGTGCCTCGTAAGGCTGTGACAATGTCAACCTGGGGTACATATTTCAGAGAAAATATTACTTCAGGGGGTTAAGTTCACAAGAGCAAAACCTCAACTAGACATTTTAAACCAAAAGCTGAGATATGGACTTTCACAGTGTTGCTGAGATAAATACATAGACACAATGGTTTCTCAAAACATACACACAATTTATTGTCTTAAGGGGGTTAATTCAGGCATGAATTATCCCTGGCAATACGAAATAATCAATTCTATACATGTACTATGTGGACAAATGGCTATTATCAATTAATACTAAGATTACTAACAATGAGAGCTCAAAGCTCTACTTTAAACAAATATATCACTAAAACAAGCAAGCTTTTCACAATAATTACTACATCTCGACCGCGACTCGTATTGTGTTTGTTGTAATTTTTTCGAGTCGGATTTTGCGTCTTGGATTGTTGTTTTATCGGTCCTCGCCATTTTTTGGGTCCGTATGGTTTCTTTGTAGCACTTTCCTGGCATCAATCTTGGAATCTTCGCAATTCGGGTATTTGGTTGACGATTCCTTATCGTCACAATACCATTACCATTCGGTAAGGGGATTTTGTCCTATTGTGGAATTAGATCTATGCAGATATAATTAATACTTATAATCTGTTCTGTACAAATAAATGATTAAGTGGAGCGGGGACCATCATGGAGACCATTCAAATGACTTAAAGAAGAGATCCCTGTTTCTTTTTGTCCACTTATATGGCTATCTTAATCGCTTTAACCCACTCTATAGTTAGCGTCGACAAGAGAAAGTTTTCACTACACTCAAAGGCAAAAGAGATCATTTTATAAATATATACTTATATACATTTCTACCCAGTAACGTGCGGATGAGATCGAATTCTCGAAGACATAATGTATTAGTTGTGGATATCACGTTTAAAGGCGGCGACAGTTTTATGTGAATATGTCATGCAGCCAGTGGGTATAACTTTACCCACACAAGATCTGTTTCCGCATTGCTTTGAGTTCAAAGTGCAACTAAAGTAAAAATAAATTGACTGACCTTATATACCGGAAGTGTCTGGCCGGAGGTGTGATGTCAAAGAAAGTTCATGAAAATTTTAGAATATTCCAACAAAACCATGAATGATGAATATTTCACTTTTATAGAATATTCTAGAATTTACTTGATCTGTCTGTGACGTCATATTTCCGGTCAGACAATTCCGGTACGTAAGGTCAATCAATCCTTTTTTTCATTAGTTGCACTTTGAACCCTAAGCACCGCAGAAACACTGCTTTTTTCAATCTTTTACTTTCAACTCTTTCGATCTTAACTTGTACAAATCAAAAACATCACTTAACTAAGGCAGGCACAGCATTATGTGGGTATGATGTATGGCGTATGGGTGATACGCATCAGAGCATAGACAATTGTTGACAAATCGAGTCATACCTATAAAATGTTGCAGTGCTACATAATAATGCTTCAATCCTGAAGTACCGTTTCCATTCCTCAAAAATAGTGCTTGTCACGATTTTTTGAAAAAATGCATTGTTCAACCCTTTTACATACTATAGCTCTATTATGACTTTTTTGGAGGGTCCTGGAAACCCATACATCTAATTTAGAAAAGTTACCTGAGATATAGATGGTCTCAAAACTGTTTAATTTTTAATTTTATCTCATTCTGTTCACTAGTTATGAGAAATATTGTAAAAGCCACTTTTTGAGGTTTTTAATTTTTTTCTATTTAACTCTACAATTAACTTTTAAAAACTTTTAACGGAATGATAGCTCAAACAATCCTTTAAATCGTGCTAAAATCAATTTTGCTTACGAGAATAGTTTCTGAGAAATTTCAAATATTAAAAGTTCAATAAATAGGTGGCAACTTATTTATGACAGGCACTGTAAATTACGTGTTAAAAAAATACTTTTAGCTGCATTACCCTCAATCTTTCAGCGCTGGTGAAAGGATGGTGAAAATTAAGTAAATTTTATTCTTTGAATCATTTATTAGTACAACTCAAACTTACAAATTTATCGTTTTCACTTCATTAAGGGCATTCTGATTTTAGTACTTTATGAATTTTTCCTTTTTCCCTAATTATTAACATAGGTTAAACCGGCTTCATCACAATTTTGTGATGAATATATGTACTTACAGACAAGATGCCGTTAGTAGAAAACATTCATTTGAATAAATCTTTCCATTACTGCCGCAAACTGGTTTTTCTAGGTAATAGCACATTCTATCACACGAGCATGTATCCCATTTTGCAATTTTGAGTTTACTGCAAGTAAATTGTAACTTTGCTTTAGTTATTACAAGCATTTTTTTTAAAATGATTAATATACTTTTTTTTAACGGTGCAAGGGTTGGGATAAATGTCTCCATCCGATGCGCAAGTAGGTTTAGAAGCTGTGCTGGGACAATTTTCGGCTTAAAAAAAAGCATGATTAAAATTTAGTATTTTTAAAATATTTTTGGTTGAATGACTTACGAATATCTTCGGCTTTTCCGCCAACAATAAATGTCAAGCTCATCATTATCATCATCATCATGCACTTCATCGTGTCGTGTTGAGTTATTTTTCTGACTACAAAGGCAAGAGACAGCTTAATATGAATAACAACTTCGAATATGGATAAGATTTTTATAATATTAATCACAAACTTTGCAGGTGTGCACCACTTGAAAAATCGTCATAAATGACAATTTTATTGCTGATTAAAATTTTTTTTTTTTAGATTTTGCAATCTATTTAAAAAAATTAGGAAATATATCCTAAAATAGTTTAATTTACTTTAGTTTAGTTTTTAGACACACATTTAAAAAATGTTATTTTCGGATGAATTTAAAGGCTGTGGTTTACAGTGCACTATTTCTCAGATAAATTCGTTGTGCTGACTATAGACATAATTTGATGAGTAATTCCGAGTGCGCATTTTATCACCAGGTGGTAGCATTGTGTAACGTTACGAGTAATTTGAATGGTCCACAAGCTGATGCATGTGGACGTCAATGGCACTAATTTTTTTTTGAATTGATTTAATTACCATTAAAATTTTCAAATTTTCAAATAGTTCCAAAAGAAATAAATAGCAGAAAAATACACCAATAGCTTCACACAATTTTTTTTTAAATTAAAACTTTAAAGCTTAGTGACAATTTTCCATTCCAATAAAAGAAATAACTGTAACTTAAAATTACGTGCTAAAAAATTTATTTCTGGCTGCATTGCTCCATGCCTTGTTTGAATTCACTTTCTGTCAATTATCCCTATGGCGCAGTATTCGTTTATTCTAGAATTGTTTAGTCGAAGTACAAGTTGAACTGACTAATGCTACGTTTTTCCACCCTGTGTTATTTTTTTCAACAACTTATTATGTACGGTACATTTTTATTTAAACTAACAGTTGATAGGTAATAAAGAATTTTAACAAAATGTCAACATTATAAACATTTTTATTGTTAGAGTCTATAATTTCGTAAATTTCCATAACTTTTTATTACACGTATTAACAAGTTTCAACGAATCAGTTATATCGACTAGTCATTAATAGTTTCTAAGCTTATTAGATCTCAAACAACAACAACCAACAACACAATAATTTTAATTCGTTTTGCTAAAAATAAAGTTTATTTTGGATGTCTTAAAATGAATTGAATGACTGGATCCTGTTTTGGTCTAGTGACCGGAATCCATTTTAAATCTGAATTTGTAAACTTTATTGGTTCCCAGTAACATTTCTCCATTAAACTGCAACATATTCTCTAGAGAAAAGAAATTTATGAATGTTTATTTTAATAGTTTACTTAATCAACTATTGTACTTTGACGACTTCTTCCATGAGGTAAGAAACAATGCAATTTCTTGGACCACCACCATAACTATAAATACGATCTCGATGAGTGGCATTACTTTAAAGATGGGAAAAATTATGAAATTAGAATTCACGTAATGTTGTAGTTCAACTAACCAAGTCTTCCAGCGTTCTGGCCAAAACGTATCCGGATCTGGAAATATTTCCGGATCTCGATGAACGGCAAAATTAAGGTAGAAAACTGCATAGCTAGATGGGATTTGATATCCCTGCAGCTGACAATCCTTTAATTTTAAAAGAAAATTTTTTTATCGCAGTCACAAATTAAGTTGTGAGCCCCACACAGCTATTAGTTAATGCGAACATCATAATACCGTAGTTAATAATGATAAAGTTTGTAATGTAATTTTTCAATTACGATCAAATGCTGTGTGGGGCATTACTATATACATGTACTTTGTTTGCTACTCTTAAACCACCAGCAAATGGTGGCCAACATCTTTGGATTTCCAAAAGAAGATTGTCAAGTTCTTCTTTCAATAGATTTCCTTGTTTATTAGTGTAATCCTAATTAAAAGATTATTTTACTTAAAAATGTGCAAATATATTCTGTACACTTACTTACCCTTATCCATAATTTCGACGAAATTACAAAAGATGTTAGGAGGGATGCAATGGCTTTTGGAATGAGGAAAGTGACTGACATAAACAAATGTTGAATTAGCAACTGCAACTTTTCATTCGAGAGGTTGAGATGTTCGAGCGAGACGTGTTGCTTAATAATTGAAGTTAACTTTTCCTGAAATATAATTATAAATGCATAAACATGCAAATTGGACTTACATATTTAACAAATTTACACATCAACAACACGAGCGCATACCTTTGCTGCAATGGCTTTTTTATCCGATAATGGTACGAAGGACGGAACTTTAGCATTCATGGGTAATGAAATGACTCCTGGAATGAACCATTATTTTAATTTTTAATTACTCATTAAAACTTAAAAGCGAAAAGTGAAACAAAGTGCGTAATTTAATTGCAGTAGTACCATGAACTGTCGTTAAAGTTATTATCTCACGAATAACCTCTGCAGATTCAATTCCGAGAAACAGAATAATACACAGATGTCTAGCCAATTGTTTAAAACTTCCGTACACGGGAATTGCTTCTCTGCGCGTTAAACATAAGCAAGATTTCAGGTTAATGTATTTTAACTGCTTGTAATTGCGTTCACCTAGCCGGCAGTGAACTTGTCCATTCAGAAACGAACCTGCAATTTTGATATCGGTATTTATTAAAATCTTAAATGGTAATTACGAAGGAAAATACGAACTTGAGAGCATTATCTAAATTTTTTTTTCTTACTTCCTCGCAGAAGAACGGTTGGATAAATGCACGAGCAGCCAATGCATCTTTATCTAAAGATGTGGGCAATTATTCTGTTGCCATTCAACGATAGGATAAGCTATGTAAGGACTTGCCATTCATAAATAAGATGTTGTCGCCGTAAAAATTGTACATGAAATCTTTGTAACCCATGTGAAAATTGGTGTGCTTAGCTGAAATATTTCGAAAACACCACTTAACGCGTTAAAAAGGTATTGAGGTTTACTTACAATTTAGCATTTCATAAGTTGCATTATTGGATGCTAATATCACTGTCGGCTTCATTAGAAATCGTGAGAGAAATACTCGGGATTTATACTGCTCTATGGAACGATTCACAAAAGTCATTGAATCTTTGTGGATGTCCAACGTTTTGTCACCGAGCAATCTCATTCCCGCATTCCCGGGTAGGTCAGTCATCTAATTGGTAATTAAATAAATGTTGTTAAAGCAAACACCATTACGTGAGCAGTCAATGTGATTAGTTGGTTTTATAACCGATCATAAAGTACTAATAACAATTATAGAAGGTTGGCCAAATGTTTTTACTGCCTGACATTATTTTTATTATTATTTTTTACTGGTTTGGTGTTCCCATTTTTTTTTTTGCTAAAAACAATGCAATTTTGCATTGTTACCCATGGGCGCCACTTCGAGTTAGGGTTCATTTTGGCTATAAAAAAGCACCAAAATTGTTGTTTTGCCGTTTTTATGTATTATTTTAGCAACGCAGCAAGTAATGGAGGTTGGCTATTTACAGTTACAACTTCACCTAGCGGCAAAATATAAAATTAATGTCTTCTGCAAGGGTCTGTCCTGTACTGCTGATGTAATTTGAAGACAACTGTGTTAATATAATTTGAAATGAAACAGCAAAGTGAAACTCGAAACACAAAGTACTGACCTTTCAGGCATAATAAAATAGTTATTAAAAATGTTTTTATAATTTGATGAATTTGCTTTAGTAAAATGCACCAAAATAAATTGGTTTTCCTAATGGGAGAGTAAGCTACTGCGGATTTAATTGGAGGCGAACTAGTACTTTGTGTTTGAAAATAAACAAGGTATGTGTTATCTACTCACGAAAAATATATTGTTTTGGTGCAATAATTAAATTTCAGTAATGGCCAGCTGTAGTGAGCTTTCTTTTTGCCTTATTCCAAGCGTCTTGTCGGTAAGGAAACTGCGGAATTCAGTGTTGTAGAGAAAATCAATAAGCAGCAACCTTCCAAATGCTGCTGGCATCTGTTAGCAAATATGAGAGTCCAAAATAATAGATTTTGAAGGTTTTTTTTTTTTCTTTTCTGTACATTAGTCTAATTAGGAAAAAAAAAAATATTGTATAAAATATTAAATTAGTTTTAATATTTCATGTGTAAATTAAATGAACTTTTATAAGTCAACGTGTAGTTGGAAATATGATGAATCATATAAACTCAAACTTATAATTAATTTAGCATTGTTACATAAAAATTTTATTCTTTAAAAATTAAAACAATACGCAGCGGCGGATCCAGAAAACGTACACGGAGTGGCAAATTTGGTTCAATTTTGCATGCACAAAATATATTTTTGTTTTAAGATGAATGATTTTGGTCTAAAAATGAATGTTTTTTGGTTTAAAAATGAATGTTTTTTTGGTTTAAAAGTGAATGTTTTTTTGTTTAAAAATGAATGTTTTGCATAAAAATGTTCTTGGCCTAAAAATGAATGTTTTTGATCGAAAAATGAATGTATTTTACCTAAAAGTGAATTATTTGGTCCTAAAAATGAAATTGTTTTATTCCTCGTATAAGTTTCCATGGACCCCATGTGCCCTACCCTGGATCCACTCCTGTGCATACATCAATTCGTTGTTTTGCAATAAAATAAAATAAAATTATTATAGGTATTTTTGTAAACAATGTATAATAACCATTGTAATAACAATGTTTTTATCAAGATGATATTTAAACCCTTGTTTTTGTTCAATCTCATAAAAATTTATGTGCACTCTTAAAGCCAATAAAACCGGACGGCTATGACTTTTATGATGCTGAGATTTCTTGCTAGTTTTTCTTTGGTCAAACGCATTTACCTTTGATTGTTTCTTTTGGCTTTCTATTTGTAACATACTGATTTTTATGGCATTACATTACCTTTATGATCGGTCTAAGTAGATTTCTCTGCAGGCGGTTGAAGGGATTATCGTGTATAAGAGAAAAGGGTTTTGTTATTTATAATGTTGTTTTATAAGTTTTTGACTTATGACTCATGAAGGTTAATACGGTAATAATATTTAATTTGCTTCTGCTCGCCAGGAAATCTGAACACGTTTTAAAACATCACGTAATAAAGCTTCACAACAAATCAAATGTAATTTCTCAAAGAAATAAAATGGAGTAACAACTTTAAATTGTAATTTTCGTACGCTAAATGAAGAATGGTAACATTTCATTGCTCATGACCAAAATGTAGACAATTTTAACAGTCATCTGTTTCAATGGGGAAAATAAAATTGCTATTTTAATTTTTTCCAGCGAACTAAATTACAAAAGATTTTTATTTGTAGATGACAATTTGATTTCAACATGATTTATGCAGTTTTGCCTGAATAGATTTTAAATTGTTTTTCCTTGTTATTGCTGTAGGAAGTTCGAGAAATTCTGAACAAATGTGTGGTGTAGAAATTTTTAGAGTTATCCTGGTGATAAAATAAAATGAGAAATTTGCTAAGCGCGACTTTTAGATAATTAAAGATTGTTAAGTTCGCCCAATAACGCTTTTCTAGCAAGTTAGTTGTTTTTTATTAGTCCATTTTTACTAACTCAAAATTTAATTAGCAGTTTTTTCCGCATTAACAAAATAGAAAATTAAAGTGAAATTTGTTCAATAATGGATGATTGTTATCTTATAGACGAGCTGCTATTTTGAAAACCAATTGCCTATAAATAAACAAGATGGAGTTGGTGCTGTCAGCAGTTATAGTCTAAACGCGTGGCTTTGGGTAATTTTAATTAAACAAGTTTAATTCCTAACTGACATAACCACTAAATTTCTTAAACGGAGGATAAAAAAAAATGCACACATATTTAAAGTGAGGGAAATGAGCTCAGCAAATGCTTTTCCCCTTCTTTGCCTAATACTGGTGGTTATAATTCACGGCAGTGAAAAATTGCACACGTCAGACAGCGGGGAATCTATGCGCGTGATGCACGTGATCTCCATGGTGATCAACAGTCAAAGCATTCGTTCTGCTCCCGCTTTTAATCAATGAAGGAAAAGAAAGCCGCATTTCACTCCAGCTGAGCATCCCACAGATTGAGCCAAAGCTCCGCCTAAAATTGGACTTCCTACATACCTTATCAAGATTCAATTGAATTTTATCCTGAATTATCAACGTTGGAAAAACACAAAGTAGAACAACAACAAAGTAAATTCGATCGACCTGGATATCATTCGAAACTTTTATTAAAATTAGAAGAAAAAAAAAAACTTGAAGAAAGTTATTAATCTCAAAGTTATTCAACTTTAAACAACAAACTCACTTTCTTGATGATTCACGGCAGTGAAAACGATCCATCTTTGGCATCAACATTGCGGCACATGTCAGACTATAGCATAGCACTAAATAATTCTTTCTACTTTTACCCAACTGCGGAATGAGGCGCACAACCATTCATCACGGCGCCGCTTGGAAAGAAAATGGGCAGTGAACGGATCAATCTTAAGAAGGGATTGTCACTCTCCATAGCAGGCGAGAGACCAACTGCACCCATTATTGGCTTCCAGTAGAATCTCTTTAGAAAAGCTTCGATAGAGACCGCTATCAAAGTATCTTGGTGATCCAGCTGTTCGAATTCCAAGGTATAAGCTTCAAAGCCAATTTGAGTACTCTTTGGAGATACAGAACTAGAACATAAGAAGTTCATAATTTTTCTTAAGTATAATTCAAGTTAAAATGAATTTTTGACAGTTTTTTGACAGTAAGCTTTTCTTCGAAACTAAGAAACGAAAGAATAAAGGAAAAAAGAAACTTTTTTTTCGATTCTTTATTTTTGCACATTTTAAAAATCGACAGGCGTTTATTAAATGCTGCACATTATACGAATCTTGTTGATGGTCTTCGATCCACTGTAATTCTTGGTCACACAATTGTCTATTGTCAGTTCTGACCAGATGGATTGGTTCAATAGATTCCTTTCTAATTATCCTTTTTCTTTTTCTTTTCCTTTATCTCATTTCGTTTCTGACAAATAGCCATTGCGTATATATCATTTGACCTGAATGACCACACACTAGACTAAAATATATGTTTTTATATTGATGCATATATTCGATGTTTTTGGTTTATTTCTATTGGGAATAAATTTATCATTTTATTATATTAATAGCATGTTCTAGGTGTCAAATAATACCTGGTATTTTTTTTTTTTAAATCTTAGATTCAAGTGCCGTATATAACTTGGTAACATTTTTCAATTTTCTGGGACATGAGTTATTAGACAAACTCCGAAATGGTTCCTAAATCTGTATGACTTTTGACATCATCAGGAAATGTAGACATTTCTCGAAAATTTATTGTTAAGGACATGTAGTGTATAAGTTGGAGTGTTAAAAAAAAAAACTTTTTATAAGAATCACATGGAGAAATCATTTTTAAAAACTGTTTTGACGATATCTGATAAAATTTATTTTTAATTTCACACTAGGAAAATCGTTTTTTTTTTGTTTTTTTTTTTAATAAAAGTTTGAAATTCATCTCATTTTATTTCTATCAGAAATCAAATTTTATTTGTGAATAGCAGCAAAGCTCATGGGGCAAAAGCCAAGCGAATGTTGAACAAGATTTCTGGCTATTAATTAACTAGAACACTTAAATCAAAGAAGTTGATGATACCAAAGTGCAGTAAATAATGTGAAAATGTGCTAATTGGAGTGTGTGGAGATAAAAGAACAATGGCTACTTCAAAATGGCTTCTGTAGCTCAACATTGGTTGCTAATAATTTGCGTATGAATACGCAGTTACCTCCCGCAGGACAAGCACTTTGTGGTGGTCTTTATTAATATCAATTTAAACTCTTCGAAATCCGACGACGCTGTGACAAATAATGGAATAATGGGCAAGCTAAAGTTATTCTTACCTGAAACGAAAGCAGATTTTGAGCTGAAGTGATGCTATAGATGGAATTTTTTTCTTTCTTTGGTAAGTAGAGAATAAAATAGTAAGTAATATGTGTCAAAAAAATTCGGAAATGTTCTATATTGGTAAATAATGGTGGTACTATTGTCGCAGGCATTGTGATTGAATAATGGATACAGTTAAGCAGTTTCTCCATGAAAGGCATCTATCGTCGGTACACGGAGAGCGGTGAAATATGATTTCCCATTTCCAACTGGATTCATTCGGTTTCTTCCTTTGTTCATTGATCAATGTCAATGGCACGTCCTGATGGGGGCCGATTACTTTGCGTGCTGGTAGTAGAAACCAAAGCCGTACTTTTGCGTTAACGGCAAAGCTGATAATCTAATAAGCCAAATATGGAATTATGTTGAAAGTGAAAAGCACACAATATATCAAACGTAATTAGGATAATTTCTCTAGGTTTGTTTATTGCATCAAACATCTCGTCAATTACTTGAATTTCCATCGCTTCAAATCTAAAGTGGAAGGAAAATATGCAATTAAAGATTTGATTCTGTGTTGCTGATATACTTAATTGAGAATTGTGAGGGAGAAGAAAGATTTTTGCATTGCAAGTTAATGTTATGCACATCTTGTGGAATTAAAAAGATAGTAATTCTGAAGAGATTGCAGCGTACCACAATGGTCTGATTAAATTAGGCACTTTTCAGTTTTAATCAAATTGCATCCAAATGCGCCACAAGGGTCTGTATTAAGTTTTGTATAAATGCTTTTTCTATGTAAGATTGGATTAGTTAAATGAGTAATAAGGTTTTAAATAGCATTAAAAACGGAAATCGTGTTTTAAGAAGTTTGCTAAAAGTATGCAATTAAATGAGTAAAGTTTACTTTTTGGGTATTAAACGCGCAAAAATAAAATTTTACTCACTGCTGCAATAATTTGGATTTTGTATATTACTGCACTGGCTGAAATCTCAACATTTCACTCATTCGAGTTAAAAAATTTAAATTACATTACTTCTTTTGTCTTTTAGACAAGTGGCGCCATCTGCACGCAGTATTGCATATTGGAAACAAATCAATTAGTTTGCATGTCATTACTACGTTTTCTCTGACATGCAGTGGCGGATCTAGACTTCTTGGGGTCCTGAAGCTAAGTACGTTGAGAGGACCCCTCAATTTTCTTAGCTCAGAAGAGGCTCTTCTGAAGAGGGGGAGGCAACAAGACAAGAAAATCCACACGGTGGTTGCAATTGCTCAGTATAAGCCATAATATTTTTTTGAGGGGTCCCAATTGTGTCGGAGGCCTTGAAACTTCATTAGTTTCAATGCAGATCCGTCGTTTCTGCTGGCGTGACAAAGAAAATTAATTATGTATTTATAATCAATGAAAATCACACTTGAGTTATCTCTTCTGTTCACTATGTATTTCATCCAAGTTTTCTATACTGCTCAAGAGGTGATAAATATGAATTTCGTATTACTGCGGATTCAATTTACTTGATTGAACGAGTCATCAAGATAACATTTTATTTTTTTGCTTTGTATGATGCTGTCTTTAACAATGATGATAATTGACTAAAAGCTATTTATAGTGATTTTATTTCCTTCCAAACTCTTCTCCAGCTCAGCGTGAAGTTACCGTCATAAAATTACACCTTTTCCCTATTCCACGAATTGATGTTTATTACACGAATAAAAGTTTTATTCTCTTCGCGCATGCTCACTACAATTCATTTCTCAGAAAGGTGTTAGTACTGCCAACTAAATGACCTTTGGATTACTACCAACACCTTTTATTCACCCCGATCCTATGGGATGATCCCAGTCGACTAGATGGAGATTGGGTGGATTCTCTTGTGTAACCAATTAAGTGCTCTGCTGTTCCTGTAAGTGACCCGGTGTTCAAGAGATTTATGGCAGGTCAATTATTTTCCTTCCCATCTCGAATCGCGTTGCAATTGGATTCATTTAAAATGATTACATACCGCATTCGAAATGAGGATACTTTAGAATGATGGATTTAACTTTTAGCTCATTTCTAAATTCTACATATTAAATATTTTATCATTTTCTGAGTATTATTCTTAGATAAATCATATTTATATTAATGCTGTAACTTTGCTAAAAAAATTATTTAAATTGATTTTAATGTGTAACTCGTGCTCTGAATTTTGAAAGTGATCCAGATTACGCATTTTATTGGTTCTTGTACAGCCCGGATGCGAAAAGTTTAAAATGATAAATTTTGATTAGAATTTCATTATAAAAATGTTAAAGCTTTGAATAATAAAGTATAGCGGAAGTATAATGAAAATAATTTTAATATGGAAAGTCTAGAAGAATGATTATTGTTAGAATAATCCCCCTATACATGCAATTTTGGCATTTGCTCAGACCATTTTGTATCTAAACTATGAAGCACATGTAATCAAAGTCGAAAATGGGTAGTAATGGGTGTTGTTACTTGCAACTGAAAGTTAAAGCCGAATTTGTTGGTGCAATATCTCTTTAATATTATGGATTGCACAATTCCTTAACATCAGAAGAATTAGCACTTTTCCCTCCGTCTAATTACAACGCAGTTAACTCGGGTTTGCGACGTTAATGGCTGCTTTAAGTCCTCATTTGAGGTGGCAAATTTGCCCTAAAACACATTCCCCAAGAAACAAAAGAACACTCACATCGAGCAGTTTCCCTCTCCGACACGGTCACCGTGGAGGGAACCAATAGTTAATGAGCCACAAACATATTTACCCATTAACTTGCCTTCAGGTGGTTTTGAGCCGATTTCTTGGTTTTGCCTCAATTTAATTGCTGTACTACTAATGTTTCGTTGAAAGGAAACAAAATGTCAAATGTATTGTGTCCGTACTGATTACATTTGCTAGTAACTGTCAAAGTGATTCGAAGAATGCAAAAATGCGAGCGCCCTAACAAAATTGCTACTAACACAACGTTACCACAAAATGAATTGGCTAATTACGTTGCTCAGGAATTACAGTGGGGGAGTAAAATCAATAAACTTTTGGTTTTTTTTAAATCTAAACAATAAAACAACCGGAATATTTATTTCTAAATTAAGGATTTAAGACTAACCTTAGAAAAGATGTGCTTTATATGACAACTCGACCATGTTAATTAATAATAATAATAATGAAAAAAACAGTGCAATTAACTTGTCAGCGCTATCCTTATCGCTTTAGTATGTATAGCACAAATACACATCAACAACACAACTTACGAGATGCCTGCAGCTGAATTTTTGGCTTGAGAGTACTGTAAGTGAAGATTGCGATCAAGTTTTCTATTTTTTATTTAAAAAAAAAAAAGGAAATAGTTTAATTCCGTTGGGGTTTAACGGAGATATGAAGAGATAAATAACCAGTGAGATAAATAAAAAAAAGAAGTAGGTTCTTTTTTTGCGTTTAATTACACTCACAGAACACAATATCTGCAGCTGAGCGCGCCAATATCTTACAAAGGTTGATCCGATGGCTACTAACCTGGGTGCAATGGACCAGTTGCAATTTGAACTTCTGGCTCAATCTCGAGAGTGGGTGAGATAGAGAAAGAAAGAGGATCTAAATGGCAAAAGTCTGCTGCTTTTATTTGTAGTTTTGTACAACGATCTTATGATAAAATCTGTTTTTGTTATTGCGTGTTTATTTTTATTATTTTGCTGTAAAAAAAAAAAAAACGACATATGCTTTATTTAACAATCAAATTGGTCCTGTTGCTATAATTCCAATTTGAGAAAGATCTCATCTCATGAATGTGCTCAATATTCAATACTCATTGAACCACAGACACACACATCCAAATGGAAGCGTCTTTGACTCGAGTCGAGTGAGAACGGTTTAATCCAATGTACTAGCTACTTCCAAGATAGGTCGTGTCAAGAATTTGAATGAAGTTTAAAAACAACTGTTCTTTAAAGGTTGGTTCAAATGTGAATTTGATTAAAACCGCTGAGTTTTTCCTGTGTAAAAAATTGAAACTTAACATTTAAATGCGTAATACTTTTTTTATTTTTTATTTTTACTTCTATATTCAAAACAAATTGAAAATTTTTGCATTTTGAGAGAAATTAGCATAGAAAATGAATTTTTTTTTTTTAAATTAGGCCTGATAACTAATTCTCACACTGGGGGTGGTGGAAAACTGCAGCCGCGCAACTTTTAATTGACATTTACCTAATTTCCCAATTGAGTGAACAACACTTCACTAGATTTTTTCTCATTTAAAAGACACGTGCACTGAACCTGTTCATCCAGATAAACGTGATGACGTTGACAAAGCCTGACTGGATGGGAATAAAACAAAAATTAAATAATATTTTACATGTCAATAGTGCACAAAACTGCCTAGCTAGATTATCCACAGGAAGATACATCCCATCCATCCTTGACAGGAGATATGTCTTTGCCATCTTCAGCTTTCAACACTCACTATGCAAATTTTATGAATCACTAATGAACACATTTTTCATGTGAAACTAGGCAAAATGTAACTTTAAACTCGAGAGAAGACGAAATAAGTAATTGGCCTGCATTAGATACCAAGGAAAGTTGAAGCAAATTTCCTTATTAATCATTCATGAACTTCATTTACAAATGAACCATTGAAAAAGTTTACTCTATTAAAACTCGACTCTTGTAATTCTTCATTGCTCAAGTTTGACGGAGAACTTGTTTGTCACAAATATTTTTTTTTATGAACTGGTGATAAAAAAATATAAAAACAGCTAAAGAATTTTGGTTGTTACAAGCAAACAGGCTGCATGAATTGTTGCACCAACTTGCTGCCATGTAAAATGAAATTAAAGCATTCTCGTACACCTAAGTGGTATAATAATAATAAACTGTAGTTACACGTCTGTGGGTGGATACAAACAAATGTTACTTAAGCTTTTTGTGTATGCTACTGTTGAGAAGTGCCCAGAATGTCGAGAATTCTGTACACAAACAGTTAGAATTATGAATTGTATTGCCCATACTATTGTGACGTATTATTTTGGAGTCGATTCGATTATCTAAGCATATAAACAATGGAAAGCAAGCAAATAATAGAAAAGGTGGTATACTTTTTTAAAATTATTTTTGAGGGGGTAAAACTTAACACACAAAGCAGTTGAAAAGCTTCATTGAAAAGAAGAAAAAAACAACTCAATAAAACGTGTTTGTTGCCAAAAGAAGATTGAAGTTAATAATCAAAGGATTGTGACGAGATAAAGTCCTTTCACTAAAGACGACTCACCAACTGGCTCGCCAACTTGAGTTCTCAAGGGTATAAAGAGATGGGAGTGCCACTGGATCACACTGACCATACTTAAAGGGGTGAATCCTCTTTTAGACGAACGTGGGACTGCCCACAGAGTTCAACTCGTATCAATTTATTTAACGCGAAAGTCTTTTAATTTTAATCCACGAAGTGACATCTTAATTTCGGAATTGCTTAGTAATAAGCTCTGGAAATGAAATATTTTCGACGGATTGCTTTGTTCAACACTCGATCAATGTAGCAATTTCTAGATTTTCCAGTCAATGCACTTTTGGCTTCCGACTAAAAATACTGCACCACCTGTTTCTGTCTGCAGTTAGACAAGAAATATATTTCACTATACGTGAAATGAAATGAAATTATGATCTTTTTTGTGGTTTTATTATGTTGTGTTTTTAGATTGTTCAGTTTTAAGTTAGAAAGAGGTCCCTAAACAACCAGACAATCTTACAAGATATGTACAGAGCAAACCGCAATAAATCATTCATGCAATAATATTATAGAGCTAAGCAGAATGCAGGTATAGTCTCAAACTATTTTAGTGCAATTCAGCTACGGCTTAAAGCATAAAACATGCAAGATATTTTTACGTTTGGAAAACAAGTAGACAATTTTAGTTAATTTTAAACTTTGAAACCAGTTCTTGTATTCCAAATTGTAAGTGTAACAGCTTGAGTTGTGAAATAAGGAGTGAAAAGTTTGAGTAGAAGTAATTGTATGTAATTGAGATCAAGTCAGCAACAAATCCAAATACGGTTCTTTTCATGCGGCAATTCGTAGCGAATGGTTGAGGACTAAAGCAGGAACAATCTTGTCGCCCTCTTCCTCCCGATCAGCTTCCAATGAAGTTTGATAAATTGCTTTCCTTGCAACGTCGCTCTTGGAGTCAAGGGAGCAGCCATTAAAACAGGGAGAACAAAAGAACAAGCACTTCAATAAGGAATCGAATGGATTCACTGAAGGAAGACGAAAGCATTTCCAACCCATAATACAGTTGGAGCAATACAATGAGGAAATGTGATGAAATGACAAATGTCCTGATGCAAAAAAAAAATGGTAAAAAGAGAGAAAATATGGTTACACCCTGAGGAGAAAATAGAGTGAGTGCAGGTGGTAATGGAACCGAGAAAAGAGTAGATCTTTTTGTTACATCGCAACAACAAGTAAAAAAAAAATTCCATTATACTTATGTAGTACAGTATGTCCCTGGTTTTATCTAAATCTGAAAGTTTTTGACAGAAACTTCATGAAAGTGTTATCGTTCATTATGTGTGTTAACATTTTAAAAATGCAAGCTGAAATAAATGAGAGGTGACAAAATCAGGAAGTAAAATCAATTAGGTAGCCGTCCAAAATTTGAAAAATATGGCGGCCTAAGAACAATCTTTTGTAAAGTGTTCACAACCTGTTCTTGGCAATCCATTAGTCAATTGATTTAAGGGTCTGACCTATTAATATTTTTTCTTCACTTGTTTTAGTTGATGGTGCGTGACTTTGTTGTCAGATAGCAGCTACAGAGAGAAATTAATAACTGGGACTTGAGTTCTCTATCTTTTCCGCTTGGGCGCTTCTTTGGCCATAGGCTCTGGCGATGTCAGCTGTAATCACATTATATCCGCCCTTTTGGATTTCTTTGAGTTCAGTGCAAAGCAAAAGATGCAAAAGGTAGAGCATTCTTTGTTCCGAACTGAAAAGGTCATTTTAACAACCCATTAGTAGATTTTCTCGTGTAATTTAATTGAGATTGTCCAAAGGTCAGTAATGTCACTGTTTACACTAAAAGACTTTTCATTAAAGACATTGAATTCAATACTGTTGTAAAAAAGAAAAGAAAAAAAAACGAAAAGTTAGATACAGAACTTTTTATTTTGACTTTTTTGCAGGTTGAGTTCACTACATTTATAAGATTAATCAGTATTTGATTGACCTTAGACATTAACCTCCAATTCCTTTACTCGAGCAAGCCAGCACTCTAGTAAATAAATGGGAAAAAAATTAAAAACATAAAAAACTTGAGTATCCATCATTACTTTCTGCAATTAATTATTCTAACAATAAATTAGCCTCACTCGGTCTGGAATCGTTCGCCATTGCAGGTGACATTTATTACTTGTTGAAGTGCTTAAATTGCGTGTAGGAAAAACAAAAATAGAAGGTAATAATTTGAAAAATAAACAAAGGCAATCTTTCTTGGTCAGGTTTGGGACAGGCGTCATATTTCTTGAGCAGTTGGTACGAGGCCGCTTTTGTTCATCTGTTACCGAAATCCTTTTGTGTGCACGGGATTAGACAGAGTTATTTTTTGTATGAATCATTAGTTGGCACAAGTGACAACTCTAATCCGTGCAGGAGGCAATTAGAAGCTCCAATCATTTGTCACGTTGTGGAAATGATGAAAACAGATGTGTGTCTTCTTCCAAACACAAGCAAGCAACACCTGTCAATAACGAGTTTTCTGTTTTAGTTGCCAGGTGTACATTACAGCGTCATTAAACAAATACACTACCTAGTCTTTAGCCTCGTTGAATAAAACATTTTTTTTTACAACTTGAATCTCAAACATACACGTGGGATTCAGAATATTTCCCACAGACAATTCGGGCGTGTCACGCATCAACTGTTCTTTCTCATCTAGGGGAATTTGGCACAGAATTGCCAGCTTTGAGTTCCACCCGTTGTCGGTGCAATACCCCATCTACACTACCGCACATGCAACTCGTGAAAACCGCGATCGACCAGATTGTCAGTAGTGTAGGTGAAGGGAAGGTATTGCTGTATTGCACTGTCTGAATCGTTCGTTTCATTTTGATAGGTGTTGCTTTAGATCGGGCGCGACTGTGATGGAACGGGTGGAACTTTGTGATTATCTGCCAAATTTCCCTGACACGATAACAATAAATACTTTGACGCGTGATCACGCTAGTAACAATTAAAATCTAAGCAGCCACAAAACTGGAAATCCAGAATAATCCAATTTTTATATTTACGATTTAGCAAACCTTTAAAAATTCTCCTTGAAGAGAATGAGATACCGAAAAATGGGGGGGATCGTTTTAAAATTTGTAAAGCAAATTATAATTTCTTATACTGTGTGCACAGCATTCTTTTTTTTTTTTAATGGAAAAGTAAAAGCTAAATATTGAATTACGTATCTCGAGGGTAAAGAAACAAAGGCGAAAGAATGTTGAACAGCAAGTCGTTATCTGGAGAGACGGAGGCGTCTTACGCCGGTCCATTAGAATGGGAAGAGAAGTTGTTTTTATGAGCGATTACACGTTGTGCCTTTCTTGATGGTGCTCTGCCTCGATCTTTTCTGCGGAACACAGATGGTGAGCCTATTTAGAAATACCAATCTATTTAACACGAGTGCATCCACTCACAAACACCGGCTCACAATGGCTTTTCAAAGAACTTGCTTGCTTGTCACTGCCAACTTCAACTTGGGACATCAACTATTGCTCAGTCGAAGTCGGATTGGAAAAAGTTGACAAAGAATGTATAGTACGTCCTTAGGACGTACTGAATTATATTTCCATTATAATTTCGTTTAATTTTTTTTAAAAGTAAAAACTAAAAAGACAACATTGCAGCTTACAAATGAATTGTTTTTGGTGATAGAATTTGTCTTTAAGACTTTGAAAATTGAAACAAGAGATGTTTTATTGAATGGAATTTAAATCTGCTTATATGGTTTCTATTCACGTAGTTCGGGTTTTAGAGACGAGAGAAATGTTTTCAATTTTTATTTCCTTTCTTCCGACGAACTTGTGCTGACAAAGAACGGAAATGAAATTATTTAAAACCAAACTGATAAAGAGATGAAAAAGTTATCACAGAAACTGAAACAAAAATCAATAAGAAAATGAGAATTTGTCATTTCAGTCACCAAAACTTCATATTGGCTTGTGTCATAATTTCTAACACCAAACCCATGATAACTCAATCCGAGAAAATGTCTAAATATCCAATTTTAAAATATGCTTGCGAAGACTTAGCAACAAGTTACCGTAAATCTTCTAGTTGTGCACGGATTCACTACAGGCACAATCAAATTTTTTCCCGCGCTCTATTGGAGATCTGCGCATTAATGGTCAGTAAACATTGGTATTTGCGTTGTTTTTGCACTAAAACCAATTTTGAGAAATCTGTAAATTGTTGCCATCTTCAAATTATTCCAATATTCTTTTGAATTAATAAAATTTATTGGTTTAGTTGATAATATCTGCAAATACTTTTTGAGTATTCTCTTTACCCTTAAAAATGCGGGTAAATACACAAAAAATGTGAGAATACCATACTATCAATTAAACTGATAAATATTATAAATATACAGGAAAATTGGAATAATTTAAAGTTAAATAAACAACGAATTGTGAAAATAAATGAATGCGGGTTTCTATTACAACACCCCGCGTTATAATAGAGGCCCGCGGTCTATTGGAGACCCGCGCACAACCAGAAGCTTTACGGTAACTTGATTTTAAAAGAATTTGTTTACTATAACGATTTTGAAGCATCTTATACCGTTTGACCGTGCAGCAACTTTGATATTGGTTTATTGCTTTTGCAAATTTTGACAGGGTTTTTTATTATTTGCTGAGATTTGGATTTATTGAAGCATGTCAGGAAATTTCGACATTTCCATAAACATACCGTAATTGGTTTTTCCTTCTGGCCCCTTCAGTAATATACGTATCAGATTGAATAAACATCTGTGTTTGGTTTGCTGTTTACAAAAACAATTCTATTGGTCGAAGAATACTAAAATTTTTTTTTATATATTCAAGCTATTCTAAAAATTTGCACGTTCTTTAGGTTCACACTTGTGTTCACATTCGCACTAGAGACAACGCAACGCAGCGCAAGGAAAAATAAGTCAAACCTAATGTCAATTTTTGTTCACGCAGAACTTTAAAGTTGAAGTGTTGCGCCTAGTCAATCAAGAAGTTTCATCAGTCACTGTTAAAATTTAAATCAAATTTTGCTATCACAAACATGACGAGGATTGAAATTAATTCTGATTGGCAAGTAGCTTTTCCTGCATTGCTTCGAACTTCAAATTCAGAGTTGGAGTTCAAATTAATGGCAATTTGATGTAATTTTGCTGTTGCGTCAGATTTTCTTAGCGATCTAAGCTGCTTGGTTTGATCATCAGTATGAATCTACCATTTAACAGGTCGTCGGGGTCGTGGAAGGAGTAAATACTTAATGAACCCACCTACACTGTTTACAAACAAAGCTTAGACATGTCAAATGATTTTGAAAGCATTGTACAGTACAAACAAACGTAAAGAATTCATGACTTTGTAAGTTTAGAAATAAATATGAGCACAAGAAAGTCCCATCACGTCCGAGTTATAACTTCATTTATTTTTTAAATTTTGTCATGAAAACTCCAACTTTAATCCATGTTTAAGCATCAATTTTTAATGTTATACACCCCAAACTTTGTGGAAACGCAACAAACAGAAGCTTGTTTAAATTGTTTTTTGTTTTGTCATGTTTTGTGCTTCATTGACTGCAGATTGGTGTACCCGCCTAATTTTTAAAAATAGTTTTGTCTACGGATCAAGGGTAAACTCATATTTATTTATCACGAATCTATTGCGTATAGAAATTGTAAATTTATTTCTCCTTTAAATATACGTTAATCAAAACTATAATCACTAATTTTTATGGTAAAGTTATTTGCGAAACTTTTGCTTGAAACGCTATCTCACGTGCAGTCACGAAACGAGTGATCAAATTTCGCGGAAAATCGTCAACTTAAACGGAATTGGCAAATTAAATGGGACTGGCCAAAAAAAGATGAAAGCACTTTGCAACTTTTCACGTGTTTAACAGAGACTCATTCGATGGTGGCTCTGATAATGACATGTGCACGCAATGCCATCTTATGCCATAATAAATAAACATAATTTTACTTTTATTGCACAATGCAATCTCAACCACAGTCATGATGCAACTCGTGACATTATCAGCCCACTCATCAAATCGTCAAGCTCTGTCGCTGCTCATATATATAGCACTATTTTATCAATTGTTTCGTAATAACTCTTAGTGGAAGTCCATTTTAAAATCCATTTACGAGTTACATAAAACTTTCGTCCAAACTCTTCAATCAGAAAAAAAAAATTGCAAGAATATTGCAAAAAGGGGAACAAGTTTAAACTTGAAGAATGACCGTTTTCGCCTCATAAATGTAAAGTAGCACTCGTGCCTTGAAAGCAAAACAATGTCAAAAGTATGTTGGAAGCTATCTTAGAAGTGCGCAGCTGGTGCAAACAGAAATATTGGCACAAACAAGTGACGCACAACTCGTACATTTGCATTAAACTTTTAAAGATGAACTCGTTGCCTTTCATAAATAATTAAATTAACTTACACATAACTTGGCTTAATTAAAATACATTTAAAACGATTTAATTTTTAAACCAGGGATATAACTTGGTTGGAATAGAACTCCCGACACAGTGAGAAAGCATAAAGTCAAATCCCTGACGCCGTCAGTTCAAGATAACTGTCTTAACTGATGTAATACTATCAAGAAAGAGACTCAATACTCAGCTACTTGGCTCGCTTGTCTATCTCCATTGCCATAAAGTGTCACTGCCTTGGCACCATCTCTGGTGTTTTCGACCACTGAGACCGTAGTCAGCACCGTCTAGCGAAAGAATTAAGAGTCTCTCTTATGGACGTTGGTAGATTCGCATTGACACGTTCCCACTGACCGTTTATCACGACAAATGGACAAATGAACATTTGATTCCCTGAAAAAGTGGAGTGAAATTACTCATGTTACTCTCCTCTTCAACACATTATTCTAGTGTGCGTTTAATGCTAGTTTATGTGAAATATATTCCTCATTAAATGGAGCAAGTGAACATAATCCAATCAATTTGTGGGCAGAAAAAAGTTTAATTACTCGGTAGGAAATAGTATTTCCAATTAGACCTTTTTACTATCATCGAATTAACATAAAAAGTCATTAAAGCCATCGGGTGCCTATAAAAACCAATCCATTAGTTTTCTTTCGACAAATACCTAATCCTCATACCTAATTAATTCAACTTTTTGTGATAACCTTTTATTTCCTTACAAGGGGGTTTCTTACTCCTCTTTTTGCGACATCAAGGCGCCATTTTTACGCGCAAACTTCGAGCATTAATACCCCACAGTCCTAAGGGAAAGTGGGTTTTCTTTCGAATTTACATAAAATCAATTAACAACCTGAATGGACGCAAGTGCCTCATAAACCAGAACAACGTTTTCAATTGGTCCAACGACAACAAAAAAGAGGGCGATAAAAACGGGAACTGCTGGCTTTTTTTCCATTTCAAAACATCTCCCCTATACCATCATGACGGGTGTGATCATAAAACACAAGGGCATTCCAATAGGAAACCACCTACCTCCCTTATGGCTCAAATCTCTTTTTCTTTGCTTCGTCTTTTCTCATCCAATCATTCTCTTGTCAATTCAGGTGATTATCCATTGACCGAAATGGCCTCGAGTCCCTGACTTATCTAAAAATAATCTTTTTTAATATGACATAGTAGAAGCACTTCTAATATTGGGTATAAAAGATGATGAATTGGTTCAGTGATTGCATAAGACACGTAGAAACAATAAATCTATCTGGAAAGGAAAACTAGTGCTGGGATGTTTTTTTTCTATGTGCGTATGTAGATATTATATAAAATCGTGTAATATACTTGAGATCAATTTTGATATTTTTTCAACAACTTTTACGGCTTGGAAAAGAGAGGGGGAAAATTGAATTAGTTTCCAGGACCTCTGATGGTTATGTGGACTTTGGCACAAAAAAAAAACTTACGACCAATTTGCTCCTGGAGCACAAATTAAGCTGTAAGTCTTGTTTTTTTAATACTTTTTTTTATTATATATATATAAAACCAATAACGCCAAATGAAAAAATGATTTTTGGAAAATAAATATATATATAAATAAATGGTAGCGTGCGCATTGAACTGATCTTTTAATAATTCTTTTTCTTTAAATTTTGAATGGTTGTTAAGATTAGTAATTTAAATGTCGAATTTTATATGTTGAATTTAACGTTTAGACTGGTTTTAAACGTATAAACTTGTTTAAATTACTTTATGCACCTCGTGTGTTTTGTCTAAGTAGAATTATGAGATTTGTTTTATTTCTGACCTACTTTGCAGATTAAAATTCTTTTAAACAAAACATTTTTTTCCCCCTAATCTATGACCAATCAGACACGTTTAAACTTATCTTCTTGAGTTTTTTTTTTTGAAAAGTAAACCTGTTAAATTCCAGAAAATGTAGATTATTTAACATCGTCAAAAATAATTTAAAACACAACGTGTTTTTTTTTTTTTTGTTTATTCAATTTTTCATGTTATTAAACTTATCAATTGGCCACGTGAGATTTATACATTAAATTCAAACTACGACCAGCATTTGTAAAAGCATTTAAATCCCAATACGCTGACCCCAAAGACTAAACCTGACCAGTAGTAGTAAATTGTCAAAGAAGCTTTTGGATGGTCAATTTTTCTCAAGGGCATTTTGAATCTTTCTGAATCTCTTTTGAATCTTTCTGAATCTTTCTGAATCTCTTTTGAATCTTTCTGAATTACTTTTGAATCTTTATTGTATTACAAATTTGACTATGATCTCGCGAGATTTCATGCTGATTTGCGGAAGTTTAATTCTGACTATCTTTGAAAGAATTAATAAGATTTGAATCTTTCTCACTTGAATTTAAGATTTTGGGGAACGATTTTTCTAAAAACCCAACCTTGAGTTTATACCAAAACCTGGGATAAGCTAAGAGACTCCAGTTGGAGGAGAGTTAAAGCTCTTTTTGCTATAGCACTAATAGTACCTTAAATCAGTCAGGAATGAGAAACTACTGGGATTTCCACCTACTTCTGGCCAAGCCAATGCTGCTTAACTTGTATTCTTATGGGATCAGCATTCTAGGGTGAGTAAGCATGGTTGTCTCGACCTCGAATATTATTTAAGTTTACACAAACAATGGTTTCTAGGGGTTAGTTTTAGGCTTACTTTTGGTCGCGAATGGGATGCTATTTCTAGTTTTAGTTCCAATTGTCTGACATCATAAACTAATTATTTGGCCGATGCTATTTCTACACGAAATCGTGTAGAAATAGCCACTTCGTAATTATTTATACGGCTGCTAATAAATAATAAAGACTTTTTTATAATAAAAGAAATAAAAAACACTTATTTCTCAACTTGAGAAATGATAAGTGTTGTTAAAAAGATATAGGTAATAAAGAATTGTGTAAATGACTAGGACTATAAATTAACATATTAATATAGGTAAAATGAACAAACTGGAGCGTAGTAGAGATCTTCGAACCTCGCGCGAAATGCCAAAACTTTTATCTGGGTTCACATTGGAATTATAACTCAATTTGCACTGAGTTAAATTTACCCTGGGTTTTGTCTTCTTTGTCGTTCACCTTGATAATCACTCGATACTCAAAATGGTGGACCAAATTGAGTTTATGCGATTAGATTCGGATTTGGAAAGTTTCCTACTTTAATCCTGTAAGAGGAGGTTGACAAGTGTGTAGTGGGTTAAGACTTTTCCAGACGCATGTTCCAATTACGGGGCTATTCGGTCACAGGGCCGTCGACAGACTAGATCTTGCCCTGAGGCAAACAATTAAATATATTGCCCCTGATGGGCATGTTACTTGTCGTACTCCGTCCTGGTTAAGCGGCGTCGTGAGCCAGACTGCCTCTACACTCCATCCTGTCAACGGTACTATTCGGTCTGATGCTCCTCCGTGAAGTGACGATATAATGGCAGAGATCACCACATGGTGATTCGTGAGCCGTTTTATTCTATATCTTAAACTTCGTCACATCTTAATATTCTGAGTTCGAAAGCTGTGATGTTATTAGATCGTTGAGTAAAAATCGTATATTTATAGGTTAGCCAACTCAACTAAAATACTAAAAATAGCAATTATTTAGAAAAATCTTAAATAACCTCAGCATAAGAGATAATTTGCCGAAATTAAGCGCGCTTGTATACTTCTTTCATTAGCCGAGGACGTGATATAATTGCAGATTTTAATGTTAAGAAAACAAAGCGCTGCAAAGGTCTGAGAAAGTGACCGGAATAATCTGAGATTTAGATTAGGAAAACATGAGACTGAAGTCAAGCAATTGGAATAATTTTGTTATTTTTATCAATGCTCCACTGATTTTCTCATCGTGGCTCATGCAAGTTGAGAACTTTTTCAACAATTTTATTTTTATGTACCAATAAAGAGACAGGATAAAGAAAAAAACAAGAATTGCACGATGATACAGTGATAAAAGTTTAATGTGACCTTAGTTCTATAATAAGTGAAGGCAAAATTGCGTAGTGAGAGGTGGAATTGCTTTTTGAATCGCCATCGCGTAATCGCAAGGAAAAGTGAAACAGCACTGCCTAAGAGCAGCAAACCTCACGAGGAATTTCACTTTGATGCCCTTCAGTTTCATGCATGGCCGCCATTTGATTGCATTTATCACGAGTCGCAGCTAATACACCTCGACACTTCTCCAGATTCGGTATTACGAGTGAAATTAAAAAAACAAACAAATGGAAGCAGAAATCAAATTTACAACAAACAAAAAGGCAAACAAAAACAACTACTAACTAGAAAATTAATTTTGCACACACAAAAATGAAGTTGCAATTAAAAATTTTCAAGTTATTAGTATTATTAATGGAAAAATGCGAAAAATGTTAAAACAAATTAAAATCTTACCTTGAGGTATGTGGTAGGCTAAGCAGTCAAATTCTATTGGGAACAGTTATTTTATTAATTTAACGTAATAAAAAAATAAACTTTTTGAACTATCACAGACAAATGGAACTCCACACCCGTAACTTTATTGCAATAAAAATCGGTAGAAGTTGTTTTCACTTTAAAACAACACTCTTCCCACCTCGTTAATTTTTTAAACTCTCTAAATACCATAGTAATTGTTATATACATCAGAGAGAGACTGAGAGGGAGTAGTGAAATCTTGACCCAACAAGTTCACAAACTTATTCTACATCACCCCTACCTTTGAAAATTACAACAAATGAGTTTTGAATTACACACAAATTTCTTTTTTACAATGGCACACTAAAAATTAATTATATACAGTACATAAAGAAAAGATAATAGTTCATAGATGTCATTGAATTTACAGTATAAAGATCAAAGATGAGTCCTTTTCATACATGAAATTGTATGGTGCATAGTTATCACACTAAAGAGAAGGAAAAAAATCTTTTGCTATGTACCTTTACACAACACCAAAGGAAAAGAAATCACAGAAAAAATACCTTTTCTTAACATTCAGTTTGGTTTTTGGAGTTATTTATTGACATTTTTTTAAATGACAATTTGGAAAAATGATGCAATAAATGTCAAATGTGGAATATAACAACCAACTGCATGTGTTTACTTATTTATTTTTATTTTTTTATAATTTTTATATCATATGTATGTACATATACATGTATATGCATATGTATATATATATATATATATATACACATACACATATAGAGGGATAAATTAAAAAACATAAGCATGAACATTTACATATGAGAAAACTGTCTATTTGATTACTCTAAAAATTAACTTCATCAAAACAATCTACAATTAATGACAAGTCATAAAAGGAAAAAGTTTTTGTTATTTTTTTTATACAACTTGTATTTAAAGAAATAATCCGCTGAATACGAATTTAAAGGGTTAAATTTTTAACAGAATTTTTCAGGAAATTTAGTGAGTTATCGCAAAATTCTAATGATAAACTAGCTATAACCGATTAGATTTAAATTTAGGTAGCAAACTATTTCTTACATTTTCAATTAACCACTTTTTCTAATAACAAGATGAGAAATAAATAATCCTTCTGACACTACAATGTGTTTAGCCAACTAAACATAGTCAATAAAAATTGTCCTTAGTGTCTCTGCCCATTTATTTCCTCACAAAAAAACGTAATCGAATTGATTTTATTTTCACTTGTGAACAATATAAAGACTGGAAAAAAAAGTTGGGTTTATCTAAGAGTAAATTGATAATATCCAATTGAACGATGAGTAAAAGAGCTTTATCGTAATTTTATTTTTTATTTTTATATTATTTTATTTTTTTGCTTTTTTCGCGAGGCCTACATATTGTCATTAACGTTTTTTTTCCGTACCAGCGGAAAGTTTTGGGTCAAATGCAACAGTTTGGCCCATTTGAAATGTTTTAAAATAATTTTTATAGTCTATTTTGGTGTGAGTGTATTTATATTATACATCGCTTTATGTGAATTTAAAATTGGGAAAATATTTTGAAAATGTTAACAACATTTATAATATAGTATAAAGCATGATGATACACTGAACTTATAAAAAACAAAAAAAGCAAAACATACACAATTGTGTTTATTTACAAGTATTTTCTTTTGGTTGCAAATTTAATTGCAAAAAGAAAAGAAAAGAAAAGATGTTGCAAAAAGCACTTTCAAGTATTCGTTTCTAACAATTGTATTTAGAGACATGTATTTGCTTGTTGTCAACCTCATTTGAATGATGCAACTCATCAGTAAAGGCACAGAGCCAACCCAAACCACTCTTCATTTGAATTATTTATCATTCACTTACTCGTCGTGGTTGAAACAAGCAAAAGTACAAATTGTAAAATTTAATTGTAACATATTGTTGTTCGATTTTAAATATAGCTTTTTTTGTTTTTCAACTTGCCATTTTACAAAAGGTAGCAAAAGAAATGAAAATAGACATTTAAATAGACATATAAATAGAACAACTGATCACTAAATCTTATTTCGCTTTCTACATTTTTGCAAACGGTGAAAAGTTGGAAGACACTCAATAGGCCGCTAACTATCTAGAAAAAGAGTTCTTCAAAAAAAACATGAAGCATTATCATTTGTAGAGAGAAGTATAACTAATAACAGCAATTCCAACAATGACTCTGTGTTTTTTCGTGCCTCACAAAATTTCACTCATTGGTTCAGAAAATTCTTCTGTTCTTTATTGAGTAGGACGTCGCTGCGTGTTTCGTTCGATATGCAGCTTATGTCTATGACTTGAAACCACTCTAAAATTATCCAGTTAAAGGGAAAACTTCATAGTGAATATCCATATCTTATCTTTTCACTTTGTATTGAGACAGAAATTCAATCGTTTCTATTGTCGTTAATTTCTGGATGCTGTTATGCCAATTGATAACCTATTTTTTTAAATTGATAATTATTAACACACAAACACTGCTAGAAGTTACTTCTGGCAGTAATTTTGATTCAAAAGCAAATTAGGCTCGACACATTTTAGCAATCAAAACTAATTAAATGTTGGCAATGAGTTGCGTTGGTTTAGGTTGGTTTATCATATTTTTTGGCTTGGCCATATCAATAGTATTATACAAGTTCCAATTATGGTTTTATTAAAAATACTTCCTATATAAATAATCAATTGATATTGGTAGAAAACTGAAGTAAGCAAAAGCAGACTATTTGTTTAGAAATGTCATTAGATGACCTCGGGTTAGGGCAAATAGCTTTCTGTCCAGCTGCTTATGTTGAGTCTTGACTGGAAGCCATTTCCGTTCATTCTATTCGCATTTTATTGAATTTTTAAACAAACATTCCATTTTATACGTAGAGAAGATTGTACCAAATCGATTGAATGTGTATAAACAAAGCAGTATATTTTTTAGCCAGCATCAAACTTTCTTTAATCCATGAAACCGAATCTAAAATGAAATGAAAGCCTTCGGTAAAACCCGATAAAAAGTTGAATCAATCTAAAACAATCTACATGAGGTCGTTTTGCTTAAATTCAAAACCAAGCAGCTTATCTCACGACCAAGTTAAAGCAACTTTCAAAAATTAATTGGGTTTTAAATCTTTCGAATGCATCGTTGTTTGTGTTAATGTTAACAAAGCATGGATTGTTGTCACTTTGGATTGTGCATCATGTTTGATATTTTAACCTAAGTTAAGAGCTTAATCTGATGTGTTTTATTCAATTTTGCAAAGCATTACAGGCCGAGGCTTTATTGGTAAATTATGGTGGGCGGTTCTGATCATAGTGGCAACCCTAAGTGGGGTATGAGGCGAAGCTATTAAGGGACATCAGGTGGTTGAACTATCTTTTGCTACTTAGCAGAAAAAAAATTGAGGAAAATTTAATCTGATCACGAAATTTTACAGTAAAGCAGACAACAAATTTAGCATAGCCCTAATTTTTCAGCTGGGCTTTCTCAAGGACGTCATATAATTTAGCAATGGGTTCTAGCAAACTGTGCCTTGATTGCCTCATCTGATATTGAGTAATTAATTTAAATTTAACTGAGTAATTATCAAGGCTAAATTATAATTGTAAGGCCTGTTTGGTGATAAACTTTTGTGGCAATTAATTGAAAAATGAGTTTTTACAAATTTTAGTGTAAAAAAAGAAAGAAAGAGAAAAGATACCGTCGTCAGATTAGACTTTTCACTATGAAGTTTTCAATAAACACGCAAACATTACTTGAAGAGAATTTTTCGGAAGGCCCGTCTAAAGTCTTTATTGAAAATGGTGTAGATGATGGGATTGAGTGCGGAGTTGACATAACCAAGCCAGAAGGCAGTGGCAAATGCCAAATCTGGAATATCGCATGACTTTCTGCAGATGCCATTCAGCAGGTACAGCATAAAAAAAGGCAGCCAAGACAGGATGAACGACGCCATGATGAGCCCCAGGATGAGCGTGGCCCGCCGCTCTCGTTTTCGCGCGATGCGTCGTTTCTCGCGTTCCGGATCACGGATTTTAGGTGCAACTCGGCCCAAGTCAACCTCCTCACGCCGTTCTTTGGACACCCCCTTTTTTTTGGGTGGGCGACACAAATGTCGCAGCCGTTTCAAGGGGACTTGACTTTCATCGACTTCCGTGCGACTCGATTTCGATTCGCGATACTGATCACTATCCGAAGAATGTTCCATCTCGGATATGCAATCTTCGGGCTCCACGGTGGATGACGGACCGCTAGGTGAGGTGACGGTTGTGGCAGGCGGCGTTTTGGGCACAGCAACAGATGTCGGTTTGACCGCTTTGGCTGTTCCATTGCCACACCCTTTGGCCTCGGCAGCCTCGCTAGCCTCATCCGTCGGTGCGACGATGGACTCATCAGCGACGACAGTAATTGGCGACACTGGTGATTCCTTGCGTCGTTCGGGGCTGGGAGTGGAAGCTGGCGTGACTGCGGGCACCACGAGCGAGTCACCTGCGCCTGGTGTTCCTAACATGGCCGATTTGCTACTACTCTTGTTTCTGTCCGGTGGGCTAGCGTTGCTGAAGCTGGTCGTCGTCGTTGATTTGTCCTTGGCAGTCTCCATCACGTTTCTGCGTTTCATTACACGTCGAGCCCTCGACCGTGCCGCGATGTAAATGCGTATGTACACAAACACCATTATCACGCTTGGGATGTAGAACGAGCCCAATGATGAATAGATGACGTAACCCATTTCTTCACTTACCTGCGGAATGAAAAGACCAGCAACTCCTATAAAAGAATTCATTACCATTTCTTTACGAAGTAATTAAAGTCATATAAGCAACACCAGCTGAAACACATTAAGCAAAACCAGCTTTCAGGACATACTGTTTTTTTTTTTTTTGTGTGGTACTGATTACCCGTTGACTCCACTATAAAAATCACATTTGTTTGTTAGGAAAAATCAAATTTAAAATTGTATTGGCAAAATTTAAATTGTTGAAATAAAGATTTCAAGAACACTATATTGCTAAACCGTGCTGTGATGTGAAATTTATAAACTTGCTAACAGAAGTGAAGAATTTGTGTGATAAATTACAATAACCATAAACAGAATTGATATACTGTGATTAACACGGTAGTGATTTATCCATAAAGCTTAAACTACAATTGCTGCTAAAATTTGAACAAATATCACTGATTTTGCAACGCTTCTTTAACGTCCTATTAATTGATAAACGATGGACATGCCATTGTTTTGATTCTAAATGTAACGACAAGTTAGTGCTGATAAGCGAAATGATTTATATTCATTTCTGCTGTTTTATTAATAGCGAAAATTTTGAATTTTGAATTGATGGTGTAGAAATGCCATCGTGACATTATTTTGACTTCAGAGGGATAATCAACAGTTAATGCTGATCAGTGCAATTGTTTGTGACAACACAATTGAAATAAATTACGACACTAACCAAAGGTCTAGCCCATCAAAGTTTGAATTTGACAATTAGTAAGACAGCACAAATGAAACAAATCAGTCCATGGATCAGTACTAACTTTTCATTAGCGTCATTTGAAAATAGAAACACAGCTGACACAAATTTTAAATGTTTCGTTTTCACATTTTTATTGTTGCTATTTTTTTTTTTATAGATTGCTGAATCTTTTGAGGGTTTTCGAGAAGTTGGTGATTATCGCTAAGAGACCTGAAAATGGTTTTAGGGTATCTTTGAATGGACGTAATAATAACTGCATTCGGAAATAGAAACGTTTTCATGTTCCTAATGCTGCGCGCGTTTGGTTTCTCACAAACGGACATCACTCGTATACAGCAGGAGTGTTATACGGTATTCCGGAGAATTATTTATTGAAACAGGTTTTCTTTCTTTAGGTTACTATTAGGGACCAGAGGAATCATGAGAAAAGGAATATTTTAAAAGAGTTACATCTTTGCATGACAAACTACCGCGTATTTATGGCTTTGTAATTTGTTTTCTCCTTTATATGACATCATCTTTTAAAACTGCACATTGAATGCTTGCAATATAGGGTGTGAAAAAATATATTATTATCCAGGATTTGTAAGAAGATTTACGGTATGTTTTGGGGTCAAAATAATGTGCTAGAATGAATGTAACCCTACAATTAGAAATTTTTATTTTATTTTATTTTTTTTTAATTTAGAACTTTTAAACTGCAATAGTAGGTGAAACGTAACATGAATAAAACGTGTTTCCGTTTCTATTTTGTTTGGCTTGAAATCTTTTTTCAACTATTATGTATTTTGTCTTGAGTTCTTTTTTTAATTTCAATTTTATAATAGCGCAGTAAAATTTCTGCTCGGCAAAGAATGTACCAAAATTCTGGTGATGAAGTGTTTGACTTACCAGTTAATGAGTAGTTCGTTTAATCCAATTTAAGTAAAGAAATAAAAACGGCACATGTACATTTAGTAATAAATACTCAATTTCTTTTTGCAATAAAAATGAAATTAAAATATCCCATACTTAATCTTGTGTACAATAAAGAATTTCGAAAAAAATTACTAAAATGCATAATTGCGATCACAATTTTAGTTGCGCTGAAATTCTTAATTGAGGTGCTTGTCAGGATGTAAGAGAATGATTACGGCTTCCAACCTTAAATGAACTAAGTATTAAAAAAAATAACAAACGAGTTTAATTGACAATTTCTTCTTTTTCTTAAAGCAGAAATGAGGAATAATGAATACTTTATTCGCATTATACTTCTTAATTCATTGCCTCCTATCAACTATCAACTTCTAACATACTTGGCAGGAAATAGAGAGAATGAAGAAAAGAAAAAGCAAGACCATACATAGTATTTATAGTCATAAAGAAGAGAAGAGAAAAAATACTAAAGGCTGCAGCACAGAACATAAGAGTGACAGTTACTGTTGACATTGAATAGACAGGTTCATTATACAAAGACGTTTTAAGATAAGAGGCATATCTTTGTTTTCGAGCCACGGAATATGATAGAACATTCACTTGCAAGTTTTAGCGACATAATAAAAATAAAAGTCTAACTTTATTCACTAAACATGCTTGTTAATGGCAGTTTCTACGGTGCAAATTAATATTCATGCAGAACACTTGCTAATAGAACTGATCGTAGGCTTGATTGTATGCATAAGCAAACACTGGAATTCTTATAAACTTAAAGCAAAACTCGAATATAGTTGAAGGTTTTTATATGCCCATTTTTGTGATTTAAAGTGTTGAACTTGCGTTGCCACTCTCCTAAATTTGCAAACCAATTAGATACTATAGAAAACATAAAAAAAATAGCGAAATAAATTAGAGATTTTTCAAAACAATCAAGAAAAAAAAAATACCTAGCCACAAATTCTAGCTGAAATAATTTAGATGGGCCTGAAATTTACTTGTTTTCATTTTGGAGTTTGGATTTTTGCCAACATTAAACACAACAACATCATCATCGCAGGACCACCCACCATCACCATCTTAATTTTTTTTAATACACCGGTACGCTTTTTTTTTCTTTTTTTTTTTTTTTTTTTTTTTTTTTATATGTATAAGAAAGAGTAAATTAAATTTTTAAATGAAAATAGAAAGTTATTATATAAAATGATTTACTCACTTCACATTCTGGATAATCATGAATTTTTTGTGGTTTTTTCCAACCGAGCAAAGGTGGCACCGAAATGACAAAAGACACAATCCAAACGAGAAAAATCATGATAGCAGCACGCATTGGAGTTCTTTGCTTCAAGTACTCCACTGCTTTGGTTATAGACCAGTATCGGTCTAAGCTGATCATACAAATATTAAGAATGGACGCGGTACACAAAAGGACGTCCACCGCTTGATGGATTTCACACCACCACGAACCAAATATCCAATAACCCATCAACTCGTTGGCTAACGAAAAAGGCATAACCACAAGACCGACGAGAAAGTCAGAAACCGCAAGAGACGCAATGAACCAGTTTTGGATGGTCTTGAGCGTCTTTTCTGTCACAATGGCAATAATGACCAGCATGTTGCCCACTACGATTACAATCATCAAAGAGGTCACAAAGATAGCTGTGAGGATGATCCTTAACGTAGAATAGCCGCTGGGATACATAGAGCCTTCCCAATCGGTCCCACCAACACTTGGAAACTGCGGAGATGAAACACCCATGTTTAACATTGGGTCGTAAGTTGGCCACAAACTATTTGTGGCGTTGATGATGTCAATTACTGATGTTTCATTGGCCGCGGTGATTAAATCTTGCAATTTACTTTGATTCACTGTTTGCATTGCGTAAAAAGACAGCGAACTGTCCGTCCTGTTATCGTGGTCAAACGGTGCAAAATCGTCACTTGTGTTAGATCGGTTAGAAAAGGTACCCATCACGAATATATAATTTGTATTTATATATTTATACACGTCGTTCAAACTTACTATGTAACAGTCTCTTGGACCATCAAGCACTTGAGGGAATTGTTTCAGAATTAGCTGCCTGGTTCTTTGAATAGGTTTGTTTAGTGACTCACGTTTTCACAGCCTTCTTTCTATGCCATTGCTATTGCTCCATCTTTCCGTTGCAATGAAACCGGTTTTTTTTTTCTCTTCTTCTTTTATTTTCTCATTCAGTTGGACCGTTTTGCAATGGATGAAAATAATGACGTCATTCGGATGTCTCCAACTCGAGTTACGTCACCGCATCTCTACTTGGAAGCATAGTATACGTTGATATCGTCATTCATTAAACTCGTCAGTCTTGTGGCAGAGGTGACAGTGTGATAATAATGTTAGGAAACATGTCACCAATAATTCGATCGAGGGTCGTTTGACGAACCATGATTTCTGAATTGTAGGCCAAGTGTGCAGCAGAAAACCGAACTCCGATTTGAAACCAATCTGCAACGAAAAAATAATGTGAGTTATTAACATTAAAAAAATATATATATCTCTATATATTTTTTAAATTAACATTTTAAAATTTTAACACAAGAATTTAATTAGACGTGTCCTGGTTTTTCTATTTGTTGGGGTTTTTCTTTACAAATTAATTGTCACGCTAATTTATAGGACATGTAACAATAATTTTACAACTTAGTAAGTTGCTGGAGCTTGCTCGCGTATCTTTATCAGGTCTTATAAATTTGGATTTTCTTTTGCATAATTTCTTACTTCGTCTTTGCGGAGGATCTTAAGAGTATATTCTCTTTATGGTGACAACCTATAAATATCATTTTTCGCGACAAGAAGGAAGATAGTGCTAATATTTTATGTTGCTTTTTTTTCCTAGTCACTTTAAAGAAAAAATAAAGAAGTTTTTCAGTTTCTATCAACTAAAAAAAAGTTTATTGATAATTTTTTTTCAGTGTCCTAGTTTTTGCTGACTGTGAAATGAAACAATTCAATATTGTATTTTGCTGCCATAAAGAATAAACAGACAAATTTCTCAATTCGAGATTCTGCTTAATGGTAGATATAAGCTTTAGTTGAGCAACTAAGCAAGAAATTTTTCAAAACTAGAGCAGTTAATTAAGTTATCTACTCGTATAACTATTATGCACGACATTATTATTTATTTACTTATTTATTTATTTATTTATTTAAAAAAAAGGCCTGTTATTAAAAATGTGCACATTTTAAATCACATTTTCTCACGCAAACATGAGTTACATAAAACTTGCATTCTGGTTAATTGAGCCCACAATTCATCATTATTATTTTTTTTATTTTTCGTATCTGACAGTTATTGTTTGCCAATGCACTCGATGGCAATCTACTGCATCATATGATAAATGACTTAATATCGTATTACACTTTGTATTACAAGACTCACGGCCCAAGACCAACACTCCCATCAATAATAATTATCATATTATTTATCTGTCAATAAACGCAGCGCACTCACATGATGTCACTGATTACCACCTCAACGAAGTGTGGTGCAAAATGGAATGAGATCACATGTTAACAGGCTGCATATTCAGAAAACCCGGTCACAGCGTGATTAGGTTTTGCTATGCTGAACTGGTCTCTGTCGACTGGTGCCGCTCCAATCACATCTCGAATAAAGAGTGTGGCAACAGGGTTACACTCATGTCAGGCGTGAGTGATAACCAAGAAAATCACGCAGTCACATCTGGTGGATGCCAATCCTCAAAGGACACCCCACACAAGAAAACACAAACTGCAACCAACGTAAATATGTATATGCTAATGTAAGGTCCTGGACCCGCAAAAATGCATAAAAAGAAGATTTTTTAAACGGGTTTTCAAAAAAGTAGCCGAGAGACAAAAAAAATATATCAGGATAAAAATATTGATTGAGGATGGGGAAAAAAAATGAGAATAAAACGTTTCTTTTTTTAAAAAAAAAAAAAAAAAAAAAAAAAAAAAATATTAAGAAGAGATAAGGAAAACGGATAATGAAAAACAAAAATGAAAAGAATAGTTATTCCATGAATAATGTAGGAAGAAAAATAATAGAAAGTAAAAAATATGGTCTAAAAGTATTTGCTTGGTGGTTTGTTTAAAAAATGTATGAGAATTTTCAATCAAAACTAGACTTTAACGGAGACAAAAAATAACCTTTGCTCGCTTTCCATCCCCCCACCTCCCCCCCCAAATAAAAAGGGAGAAAAAAATGTTGTAGGCGAAGAATAATTTTACCCAAAGATGGCAAAAGGTCGGGATAGTAGTGGAAAAATCAGTCATGTGGAATGGAAAGCAGAAAGAGTGGGGTTGCTAACATGACGTCACAACCATAAGCCATGCGAAGAAGCCAAGTGCACAGGCAGCAGGAGGTAATTACTGGCGTAGAAGAGCATTCTTAATTAACTTTACCATTAGCTTTTATTTACATGCCTGCTTAGACCCATCCTCCTCATTCTCTTACTATTTGGCTTTTTATGATAGGAGGGAATGGCACCAGCAAGTCAACAGCACATTGCCACAATTGTACGAAATAAAATTCATTAGGAATTTTACAAACTAACAGCCATTTTTTTTTCTTTTTTTCTCATCTCGTCTCCAACTTCTATTGATTTTAATTATTCATTGTGGTTACTTTCTAGGATAAGCTCAAGTAAATAACTGTTTAAGTGCTACAATTTTAAGTTTTCTAGTTAGAATTGCAATTTTTTTTTAAAGTTTGGATTTGAAGTTACAACATAACTAATGGCTTTTCGTAGCAATGGAATTACTATCAGAAAAATACTATTTATTTTTGTTCCTTTAATGGAAAGCCATACACGAAAACCCTTTAAAAAAGAAGACATTTACAGAAAACCGAGAATATTTATCAATTCTTTAGTCTTGACTGTTTTGACTGCATTCATATTTTATGCTAGTAATAGTGACAAGAGACAAAACGAGTCATTTTATTTCTAAATCATAGCCTGGAAAATGTGGGCATTTTTAACATTCCTCAACGTTGTTTATCTTTTGTCTCTAGAGCTTTACTGCGGTTCAAAAACAAATAAAATTTAACTTCGCGTCGAAATAAATGGAAAGAGTGTTTCAATTTTTGTGTTAAACCTAGAAACATTTTTTCTAACTAATACACAAACGAAATGATGTTGAAATTCAAAGTTTCTAATAAAATTTTTCAAAAAAAAATTTAAACAATTTTCTTTTATTATCTGGAATAGAAAGTATTCAGCATTTTTCACTACCTAGATTTGGTTTAAATGTGAGTTTATCTTCAATTCGAAACAAAAGCCCTCTACAACTTTAGCTGATACTTGGCAACCGAACCACAAAGAAATGATCCACATATTAAATGCGTTTCTGTTATGTTGTTGAACAATACAACTTGAATTCTAAAAAATCTTTAATGTGCTTTAACTTATACACAACTAGACATTTCCTGTTCATGTTGCCTCTCGAGTTTGTACCGGAGAGGTTTGTGTTGTCGACAATCACGATGTCGACTTTTTAAATTTAAGTATCATGTTAGCGACGCCGCTGATCAGCTTTTGCGAACGCATTGCGGTTAGGTTAGGTTAGGATAGATTAAAATAGGTTAAAATAGGTTCCGTTTATTTGACTACAGCAAAGAAAATTTGCTCGAGTCTCGTGCAAAATGCATTTGTTACAGCTGGGTCTGTCAATCCGTGTTAAGCTGAAATTTCCTCTTACGCTACAATCTCAACATGACAAGCTGAAAAATTAAGCATATTGCACGAAAACAAACACAAAAAAACAATAGGAATTTTTTTTTTTTTATGCTACGTAATCTTTTTGTTATGTCAAGCAAATGTCACGTAAATGTGGTATTTAAGTTTCACCATTCCCATTGATGTTTCTACCAATTCGGCTCTGCGAACATTTAAGAACCTCTGAGTGTAATACCGGAAAGACATTTGAAGAATCAAATACCCTGTAACGTGTTAGATTTTTTCCACTTTGGTTTGCTCCGAACAGTTTAAGTGTCTGTAACAGTGAACACGCCATAAAAGAAATTAGTTCAAGGAAAATTCAAAGAGGACTGGAAAATAATATTTTTTTTTTGTATATATTGTATATTTTATCCACTGAAATTTAAAGGCTTCATGCAATATAAATATTCCATAGAAATGCAATTTTTATTTTCAATTCGGCGACTCTTGAAAATTTAAACCTGTTTAGAGACTTTAAAGATTAAACTCAATATTTTTAATATTTTATGCGTTTAAATCCCACAGAGATGGTATCACATGAAACGAACCTAGGCCATTACACAAAGCAAATTCTGAAATGTTCGGTTAATAGTCAAAGGACCAGGTACTTGAATGTGGAATTTCTGTTAAGCCAGCCTTGAAAATTGCAGTTAAGTGCAACTGCAAGCTTCCTTTACAAGCTTAGCAAATTAATCTGACCGTATATGCAACGCGAACCGCTGATAACTACAAATTTAATTTTTTTTTTAAATTATTTTTTAAAAAAATAACAAATTAGTTCGACATTTATTTGATTATGGCAAGGTCGTTGTTAAAATCTTAAAACTACTTGTGCGGCACTTAAAACTTTAAAGTTTAAAACTCAAATGAGTTTAATGTACTGCAAGTTGACATCGTTTCGTTTATCCTTATCTTACCGTCTTGTACCTTAATAAGCTTCTTAATGAGTCACGCGAGAATATTTAAGGAGAACTTAAATTTCATTTGCATTTATGAGTGGGCATAAAAACAAAAACAAAAAAAGCAAAGAAAAAAACAAAACGCAAGAGTAAAAACAATAAAATAATAATTTTCTAAATGATGTAAAAGTTGTTAAATTAATTAAATAGTTGTGTAGGTTTTTTATTTTATTGTTTTTCTTTTGTATTTGCGTTAATTAAGCTAAATCTCAACGATTCTGACTTGTTGTTTACTAAAACGTTCACTTACGCGACTTCCCTGGAAAGCTTCGGTACAATGCAAAAAGCTGCTCGTCACTTGCATAAGCGAAGGCAAATTGCAAAATGAGAAAAATGTTTTTTTTTCGGTTTTCCCCACTTGAAATGTTCTTACAATTGAAAGATGATTTATTACTCGCTCCTGCTATTGGTAAAATAACAAAAAAGGGCAAAGTTTCTATTGATTTCCAGTCAAATTCAGAGGTGAAATGAAATGAAACACAAGTGTAAACTTAATTTTTTAATATATTTTCTTTAATTTCTTTTTCAGTAATTCATAGCAATCATTTGTTTATTGCACCAGAAGTCGAAAGAAAAGGGAGAGGGGCAATAAAATTGGAAAACAAATTAAATTTTTTTTTCTAAGTTTAAACTTGCAAATTTTCAGCGGTCTCGTGTGGAAGGATATTCCAAAACCTTTTTTTTCTGTATTCAAACATCATTTTTTTTCTGATGTTTTTTTTTTGCAACATTTTTTTACATGTGGGCAAACAAGCACTATTTATTTTGATTGCATAATGCTTACCAAGCACAAATTACAAAATGCTCAAAGCTTTGAATAATAATTCTGCATAGATGAAAAAGAGAGAGCGAAGCAGTGACGCAGCAAATACAAACACATTTGTGGCAAACTTATGCCTGCACAATTATTTTCTGCTCAAATACACTCCTTTTCTCATTTTTTTAAAAACCTGTTTGCTTTTCCTACAAATTATTCATTTGCTTCGTTTGTTTAATCAGTCAATAATCAAGAATCGTAATTAAATTTCTTACAAATCTACACAATATTAAACAATAAATAAAACAATAGAAGAAATGATTAATTTGTGGTGATTTTACTTTTTCGTGCACTCTTAAACGAATTATTCAAGGACTGGCTTGACTAACGTACTCCAAATCAAATTTGTTCTTTCTTCTAACTATGAAAATGATACACATTTAAAAAGCCTGTTTTTAAATGCAAAAATGCATTATTGTTTCCTTTTCAATGTTAGAGCAGAATTAAACTGTTTACAAGTAAAGTAAAAGCTCCATCAGCTAAGTTCCACCTATGGGAGTTTCAGTTTGTTTGTAAACAGAGTTTAGTTCCGTGTTTCGACAAGTTGACGCTTTCGACTTTAGCTGAAGACCAGACATGTTTCAATTGCAATGGGAGTTGTGATTTCGTTTGCAAACAAACAGTCGAGCAATTTCATTAAGCGTCTAAACTAGTAAGAGGACTGCTGAATAAGTATCTAGTTTTATGTTATTGTCTGTTAATAATTTTAAAAAAATAGAAATATTCTTTTTAGCATTTGTCAATTAATAATTAGTATTTATTTCAGATAAAATCCAGATAATCGTAACAAAAGGAAAAGGAAATAACATCTGAAACGAAATTTTCTTATTTTATTTGTCTTATTCGGGGCAACTTTCCAAACGACTATTCTCAAAGTATCGTCTAAATCTACGGTAAATCAAGTTTGTTCAACTCTTTCCGATTCCAAATTCAACAACTCATCCCCAGAACGAAACTCAGGCTCAATCCTTTCACGTGGAGGTCAAAAAAAGAACTCGATGCCATTGTATATTATCCGTGGTTGATTTTCCCGAGAGGTTATAGGTCTGCAGACAGCCGATAGAGGGCTGGGAGTGGAAGTGAGGAGAGCCTATAATGAGATTTTTCCCCCCAATCTGAGAAGGAGTTCTCTCTTTCTTCTGACCTAGCTGCTGTTAAGAAGTGTGGGCTTCGAATTCCGATAGGCCTTGTTTCCAATGCTTAGAATTCTGGCCTAACAGAAGCGGACAATGACGAAAAAGATGTCTATCTAAAAAAATCCATCAAGGCCATTTAAAAAGAATTTTTTTAAAAAATACTTGTCAGTTTCAAATGCTTCATTTTTACGTTGCCACTAGGAAAAAGTAAAGTTTTTAATGTTTTTTTTAGTGCATTAAATAGGGACCTTTTATTATCTAATTTATCTCCACGAATGAGAATTAAAGTTGAATACCATTTGTGTCGTTACCGTTAACAACTATATTGCTACAATGCATTAAAAAAAAAATTCTTAGAAATGTAGAGCAATAAATTTGAAGATGATGTGCTGCTTAGAAAATCTCCATCCAAGTAATTCATTGCGTTGATAGGCCTACTGGGTCATTGGTTGCTCACACCTCCTTCATCATTAAAGCCATAACTCAAAGTTTCTGACAACTCAAACACAAATGACATGATTTATGACGAGCAAAAGCACGAGGTTGAACAGACGCCAATCTTTTCTTATTTCACAAATCATACAACATTTTGTAATAACCTTTTCTTCAAATTTTGCACGTTTTTCAAATCTTTGACAATGGAAAGCAAGAGAAAACAATTTTATACTTTCAGCAAAATTGTTTTATACATCCTATTGAATTGTAACCAACTTGTGAAAAACAGTTAGAATCCCATAAGTCTATTCTGGTTTATCCTCATTTAAACATTACCCAGGAATTACATTAAAAAAAAACCACAAATGTTCACTAGGAAGTTCTGTCATACCTGATGGAACTGGATGCAAAAGGTTGCAACGCTGAGTAGTGGGGGCAATAGCCTCGATCACGGCTCTGGATTCGTCAATTTGAACCGTTCTGCTTGATGGTTCAGTCCACAAGACCCCGTAAAAACCCATTATTGAATGTTTGCCAATACATCCTTATGCTACTGTCACGAGTACAGAGTATACACCATATTGAATGGTTATAACGACTAATGTCACTTCAATCTTTTGAAAAGACTGAAGTGACATACTGATTATTGCATTTAGGATTTTACTCATCGTCAACTCAAGCGTTTCAACTAGAGTCATTAACGCGACACATCTTGAGTAAGTGACTTTAACATTAAAATTGATCAACACTACTCGTCAGGAACGACAAATTGTGGAAACATACAGAATTTTACATCATAAGTTTTAGACCTTTCGTTGAAGCCATTGCTTTTGTATCACAGAGATAGATGGCGCTGGGTTATGTAATGTATTGCCGACCACCATATCTAATTCAAGAATAACATCATTAATGTTTATTTTGTCTTTGATGGCAAAAAAGTATGGAATTTGTTGACATGACATTAGCCAAATTATTCTTATAGCCCTAAACTAATCCTGTTTTATGCGAGCTGTTTAATTTGTATTATATGTTTAATTACACTGCTGTGATTTTATTTAGTGCCCTTTGTATTTTAATGTTCTGTGATGCGGTAATGACCATCACATTACATAAATATGATTATATGACACATTTGTGCCACGTTATTCCAAGATGCCAGCTACCATGATTTAGTCCAGCAAAAGGGATATTTACACACATAAAACGTGCCCTTTGTTAACAAGTAACTTTAAGAATAATGTTTTAAGGAAAATAAAAAGAACTCTGCAGTATTAATTGCTAAAAGCCTGAAGACTAGCAGATAAGTCGAAAATGTATTCTTTATTTTTAAATAAATTATATTAGCCAGATTTATTATCCTAAAATATATCTTCACTTTTCTCTTCGTATTTATCTTTAAGTAATAAACTTGAACTGAAATGAAACAGATGAAAATGAAACAGATGAAAATGAATCGTACTCTAAATTCAACCTATCAGTATTCTCTTATATAACCCTTGACTTGCATTTTCACTCTCAAGCTTCACAATTTGAAAACAAATTTCTACAACTCAACACGAGAGCAACTCTTTTTAATGAATTAAATCTATTCCACGCAGCAAGCCATAAAATTCCGGCATTAAAATTAAACATCACGAACATCTTTGCAATCTCTGATGACCTTAACGGCCTGTTCTCCAACACCTTAAAGTAATTTCTAAATGAGAGTATCATCCATCCACTTTGATTATAAGGAGTAGTAATGGTCATTCGTTCATACCAACCCATCGGTCTCTCTTCTCCAACATAAGTCTTCGGGCTACCCAACACACAATGATGTAGGTGCAGTTGTAGGTGAAGAAGAGGGCTTTTAAGCCTAATTGTACCTCGGAGGTTGCTATATGGAGAAGCTATTTTATAGCTAATCGAGCGTATTGAGGGAAAAGGTCGTAAAACAAGATGATCATCGTCCCTAACCCCAAGATGGGGTTAGTAAAAAGGTTTTTATTCTCCAACTGGACTTAAAACGTACATAAACTTTTATATCAAACGTCTATTCTCACTAAATTAATCATAATGCCCCTCCTAAAATTCGAGCATTTCAATAGTTTTTAATCACGCTTTTCTTTTTTTTTCTTCTTTTCTTTTTTTTTTTTATGGTTTACACTCGAGTGATTTTTTTTATCGCTTTTAGCTAATGTCGGTTCGAAGAAAAATAATGAAATACAGGAAGCGTTTTCTTTGGAGTGAAAGTGAAAAAATTAAATTGCTAATTGAATTTCTGAGTAAAAAATTGGTTTGCATAAAATCATGAACCCTCATCAATCATCCAAAGAAGTAAAGCTAAAACATATTGCAAATTTAATGACAACTTGCGTTTTAAAATTAATACTTTTTATGTGATTGATTTCTACAAATTAAACACAAAACTTTTTTTAATACGGTAATAAAGAACGTCATTCTTATACTAAAAGAATGTTGTTGAGAATTAGTTTGTTTTAAATAACATTAGAAAAAATATCTGAATAAGAAATTACTTTCATAAATAAGTAAGAAGTATTTACATTAACAAAAGCAACCCCCGAACTTCGCTGCTAAACCCGAACTTACTACCGTTGTGCAACACTTTACAAGCTGCTAGCCCATGCAAAATACAGAGTTAAATAAAATGACCTGCTATGAATTTCTATTTCCTTTAATAGCTAATGATAATGCATTATTTTGGGCAACATTAAAAATGTCACATCTAACGATTTCAGATCAAATTCTCATTACCGCAGTTCATTTCTTAGTTGATCATGTTTCATCACGTTAAAAGTTTCATTGCACAAATTTGATTAAACGGGCAATTAAAACAATCACAACTTGTACAAAGATCTAAAATACCGATACCGTAGGCTTATCCATGTGTAAAACATGGAAATCTTATTCTCTTAGCAAAAATTCTTCATTTTTATCTTAATGACATGTTTTATCAATTTTTTGTATGACATTTCTCAAATTTGACACTTGTGTGACAAACCCATTGAGCCCCATTTCAAATTTTCACTGCATACAAATCAAATTTGCTACTGCCTTCACAATACAAGATATGCTATTATGGCAAAGCCATTGGTAAAGGTACAATTGTCCTTTTTCTTCTTCTTCCTTTTCTTTTTTTCTTCTTCCTTTTGCACTTCTTTCAGTTTTTTTTCCAATCTCTTTTCTACCGGAATTGCTTTTCGGAATATAAAAAAAACAAAAAAACTAGTGTGCAACAAGGTCTGATAAGGTTGTTATATATCACCACAAGCAAAGAAACACACTGACGGTTACAAATTTGCACCTACTATACTACTCTTCAATAAAAAGACAAAACAAACCGACAAATAAAAACCCTGCAAACAACTACAAAAGTGATGGAATGATAAAAAAAAATGAAGGAGAAAAAAAAAACCCATTCATCTACTTATCCGCAAAGAGCAGCAAATAATCCATGTGGACAATCTTTTCGTTGCACTTAGCACCACTTATTGCGGTACTTTGTACAAAATTTTAAATATTTATATTTCATCACACATAATAGCAACATTTGCTATCAAATGTTATCAAGTTATGTGGGGGCAAACGTTGCTTATCTTTATTTTAGTAAGCTAAACTCTTGGCTTCCTCATATCGAATTTGTAAATGTAATATATTTTATCACATGAAATTTTTTGGAAAAAAATACACTTACACCAATATCCAATTCCCTACCTGTCACTCAAAAGAAGCCAAAAAAAGGAAAAATCTACAAAGCGTTTTGATAGATTTCCATGTGTAAAAGGGTGTCTGTATTTACAACTCGTCATTGGAAAAGCGACGAAGCGAATCCAAAGTCAACAGCACCGAATTCCTGCCCAACGTGTCTCCCGATCGCCGCGGGAGCAACACTGACTTCACCCGATTGATTGGATTTTCAATAACGCTCGATTGGGGGCAATAGTATAGTGGTTAGAATGAATGTAGAAAGGATTTGGAAGAACCGACAGCTACAAAATGGTGACACTGATCTTAAATCGGGTTTCTGTATGCCTGCGAGTCAAATTTAATTGAAACAGAGTAGGAAACTGGCACTTACATTCCTAACTAATCCATCGCAAAACGCGCTAGCGATATTTATTGAAGTTTGCTCCAAGGGAAATGTTGATTATATTCGAAAAATTAAAAGCAATTTGGTTTTGATGGTTTTAGGCTTATTGGATTAAAGTATAAGGGTTAAGAAAACATTGCTTTTAGGCAGCTGAAAGCTTGAAACCTGAAACCTCTTAAACCAACGCGATTTCCAGTGGGTCGTTCAATTTGCCATTTAGGATTTCCGTTCATGACCGGCCATACACCGACAGACATTTACTATTATCTTGGACGAACTATAAACTATATACTACTACCGATGAAACCAATTTAGATTTAATTTTTGATTGCTTGCAACGTTTATATTGCGATGGTCAATACGTGAGCCTATTTAATACAGTTTGGAGTAAATTTAATAATGTTTAAAAAGCATGAAATATTAATTAGTAATAAAAGCCTGTAGTACGTAATTAAATTTTACCATCAACCTCAACTTTAAAAGTATAATCTTTTTTTTTCCCCGTTCTATTTTTTTTTAACAATGAGCACCTTATCAACTATTTTTTCAGGTTATAAAGGTCAATTTTTTTCTTAGCTGATCAATATTTTTCTTCAGTGGTTATTTCTCTTCTAAATTATTCAAACAAGAGTTTATGAAGCGTGAAATTTTTTTAAAGGGCTACTTTAATGTATTTGGGCATATCTATAAAAAAAATAAAAATAAAAAAAACAACAACTTTGCCGTTTAAAACCTTGTACAGAAACATAAGTCTTTTTTTTTTTTTTTTTATAAAATTGAAGAAAAAAAAAGTTCTGAGATAAAACTTTAAGGTAGCACTAAAAAAAGGGTTGTAAAAATTTTATTTAAAATATTATACTAAAATGCTTACCTTTCATTCATGCAGACTACATTAAAACTCATCTTATAGTCCATTAAACTTCTTTCTAAAAAAGAAAGAGAAAAACAAGAGATGTTAAACTAGGCTAGACCATGATACTTGTACATCTTTCACCGGTTTTATATGTAACTGCATTTCAAATACATGTAGAATAAAGTTCTGGCAAAGCAACTGAAGTCGAGTCTACCATTTCACTTACCCCTATAGTGAATGCATCTAATACTGTAATAATTTACAACTATCAGCACATTTCTTATAAATATACGGGTACCTGCAAGCAAAAGTTTACTAATAGCAAAATATAGATAAAATTATACAACTTTGGAGACAAATTTATTCTTTATTTGTTGGTTTATCTTTTCATAAATTTTCTTACGGGTGATACTATGACAAGGATGAAACGCAGCTATAAGCTTTACATGTTTAAATAATTTTGTAATTGCAAATTCCATATTCACTAAACCGCAGCGCTTGAGTAGGAAAAAATGTAACCAGTAGATGGCTCAGGTGCACTTGGTGCCATCAACCATAATGGTGCTGATACCACTTGGAGAAAAAAAATTTTCCATCTTCCTTGACTGTGGCTCATGTTCTTGCCCGTGATCTTTTTATTGCTCTACCCAAATATCCCATAAAGCCAAGTGGAGAATGGACATCAAGTTAATGACCTAATTTGTCCAAGCCTTTCGTGGCAAAGTCGTTAAAGCGCCAGAACTCATATCTTGTAACTACATGTGCGAATTGAAACATATTTCGGGAAAATTAAAATAACAGAAATTTTTCACTCTCGCCTTTTCAATTTTTGCGTATGCTTTTACAAAAAGCTTAAAGTTTTTATTTAACCTTATAAAAACCAAGCTTTAAAAGTCGAGATTTAGGGTCAACAAGCATTTGACCAATTTCCTACTCCCATTTGTTTCACAGTGTTCACCTACCATTTTGACCATTCTTATTGACCTCTCTCTGACCTTGTACTACCCAAGAGAGATGCTTAAACACTCGGGGTAATAATCTTGAAAGTTGGCGCACGCCTTAATTAACTGTGCCATTCTAAGACTGTGTCAATTGAGTGGCCACACACACACAAATTGTTTTGGTTCTATTTATACACAAACCCATGTGGTTCAAGATGAGCATCTTCTTCAATAACAGATAAATAAAAAAAATATCAGTAAACTTTTTAAACCGGTACAAGCAAATAAAAGTAGTGCGATGTTCATGAAAACATAAGTGATTACGTTTAGCCTTTTTATCCTGAGGGAATGTTAAAATTCTACTCTTAAAACTTTAAAATATGCATAGAATATGAAAATATGATATTTTTAGTCTTTTTTTTTAAGTTTTGGTCCCTTTAGGCGTTTGTTTTTTATGAAGAAAGGCCAACTTTGTAAAATATTTTCCTAGCGAGTGCTATTAATAAGGCATGCGCCTCTTTAAAATTCAAGTGGAGCTGAATGCCCCAAGAGAAGAGCTTTGCTCTCTTTGCGGCGCTACAAGTTGATGCTAGGATGAAGTGAAAGTCACAAGAGAAGCAGAGCTAAGTCTCCTACTTTCCATTTGTCTTTTGACACACATGTAGTCTGAAGCTGTTTTGAAATTTGAATGAAATTACAGTATCCCACAATCCAAATATTTGTTTAAATTTTTCTCAATTCAGTCTCAAATCTTGACAAATTGCATAGAAAGTTTATTTTAAGGTCGAGTGCACAAAACATTTGTTTTAATTTTTACTACCGTAAAATAAACAATAAAAAATATACCCCATATAAAGAATTGTGCTTTTTTTTTTTTTGCGCAACATCAAACACGAATTTTGTTTATGGTGTAATGCATCCGGCATGGAACTACGACATCACTGGGTCAAAACAAAAAATTAAGTTGCAGGTTTAAGTTGTTTATCGAAAAAGTTTATTATTATTTTTTTTTAAAGATATTTTTTAAGATTAGAAATTTTTTAGTTCAGATTTTGCAGCTGATTGGTAATCTGTTTCCGTTTGCTGAAACTGATGTGAAATGTACTTTTGGGGTGAAAAAGTGACTTTAAAAATTGAGTTAAGTCGCAGCCACAAGTACAGAGCTAAGAATGTGTGGACTACTGATAAGCATGAAGGAAGGGATTGGACATAAATTGCTTTGCTCACTTGAGCACACCATAGGAAAGAGGCTGGTTGGCAGATTGAAAGTGCAGATGACCGCATTATGGCATTCTCAACAAGTCAATATGAGATGCTTGCTTTTCAGAATCCATAAACTTTTCTTTCTTGCCAACAACTCTTGGATCAGATGATATGATAGGATTAATTATTATTGCCTCACGCATCAAAAAACCCGTTTCATCAAATGATGGGCAATCAAAAAGTACTTAGATCCTCTTTCCATTCACCAGAGATAGACCAATGTGGCAGCTAGGCAAAGCCAAATTACGTCCAAGGTGGCACATTAGTTATATAGACACTTAAGCCTTGACATGACAAAATTAGTGTAATGATGTAGGCGTTTAATGTGTTTTAGAAGAAATAATAAAATTATTATGTGCATAAAATAATAAAAACAATCTATTTGTAGGCTGTAATGCGTTAACTGGAAATACAAAAGAAATTTTAAAAAAAAGCAAGACAAAAATAAAAATTCATGTCATTAAAGGACGATGTGAAGTAATATATTATTTTTCTTTGTGATATATTGTTTCTAACTTTTTCAAGTGAAAACGAATTGATTTAATGACAAATGAAAGCAATCACAAAATGGCATCAAAGCAGTAGCTAATCGAACAAAGCAAATTTTTTTGTTGATGTATTGGAAGTGGAAGTGTTTTTTTCCCTTCTTTCTTTAAGGAGAAAGAGAGACAAATTTCAACACACTTTCAACTCTATTTAACACATCAATCACAAAAGGTCAGATTGGGGCAGATATACATCAGCTTTTACTATAAACGACTAAAGATCCTAATGGATATATCTTGAAGTGCTAATTCATTTTTCTTTCTTTTTTCTGCCTTATTCTTCTAACGAAACTAAAGTAAACCAAAAAAATAAATTTAACAGTTTTAAAAACTTAACAAACTTGAAAAACATCAACGTTCGAAAACACAAGTTATAAAAAAATAATAAGAAATAAATTAGGTCTGATCTGCAATAAAGAAGTCTATTCTTTTGGATTCATTCTACATGTTTTTCAGCCATACAAAAGAAGATTGCTACATGTCGATTGTATTGTATTAGAATTAGAAAGCAAATTAACCAATTTATCATTAATTCCTGATTTATTCCAACAATGACTGATATATCCCTGCTCTGGATGGAGGTTGGACATCACTATGTGTGGTTGCGGAGCTAGTGGTTGTAGAACCCCGCTTTGCGGAAGGGGGCCAGGCGTGTAAAGGACCCATCTGTCCAGGTCTGATTAAGGGGAAGCCATAGGGGCTATTGCCCCAAGCCCCCTAGTTTAAAAGGACGCACGTACAAAATGCATTTTTAACATAAAAATGTAAAAAGCATTTTTTTTCTCCAAAAATACATTATTTTCCAACTGGAAATGTATTATTCTGCCTGCAAATGCACTTTATTTGCCTGAAAATTTAATTTTTTTGCTAAAAAAAGTATTTCTAAATATTTCTATTATTTTGCCTTCTTTTGTGATTTTTTGGTTCTTGAATACGGTATATCTATTGTAAACAATAACACAGTATGCAATTTTAGCGATAGGGGGCGGAAAGCAAATATATTTTTGCAAAGGGCAGAAAATTTGAAGTTCCATCACTGGTGGCTGCTAAGAGCTTGCTTTCTGTGGTTTTGTGGAGCACAAGATAGTATAGTGGTCTGTGCATCTGACCAGCAATCAGGAGTTCTGCGGTTCGATTTCCAGCCCTGGATTGTTCTAGATCCAGTCTGCTTGCTTTTTCATACCACCAAAAGAAGAGGATGTCAACTATTCAATTGCAATGGAAAGAAAATTAACCAACTGCCATTAATTCATGAAAGTAATGATTTTGAACGATGAACAAGACGAGATTCCAAACATGGTCGTCAAAAATGTCAGATCGTCAGCAAACTTTGTCACTTTTAAAGTTATAGTTTATTTGAGAGCATTTATTACTCGAGACTGATAGCAACACGAAACTAAATTAGATATTACAGTTGAGCCAAACTAATAAAAATAACAGTAAAATTTTGACTATCACAAACAAGATTGCTGGTTATATGCGGTTCTGCATGTGTCACAATACAAATGAGCTATTGTATGTGCATGGAATGACAAACGAAACGAACGCAACTTAATGACATTGCATTAAAGGTTTATTACGGTACATTCTGTCAAATTTACAACAATTTCATCAATTTTATGTAGAAGTATAACATCTGCTTAAAAATTATAAGACAGTTTTCTTGAATTTCGCTTCAGGTTAGTAGAACTCGTCTGCTTCGTTTGCTAAAGCTACAGCGAACGAAGCAGGAAAATTTACGAGAGACTATTGCAATTCAAACAAGCCATTCGTTGGTTTGATGTTATTCTATACATTGGTGGTCAGTGAATCCAATGAAATCCGAACATAGTGAGTTTGAGTTCAGCTCTTTTCACAACATTTTAGCCAAGCAATTTACTAAATGGAATGGAACAGAGTTTTTTTTTCTTTGGACTATTTTCATTTTGTTTCCTTTACTCTCAATTCAATGATTTCAATCCATGCATTTCACGCATCGTTCTCAACCAATTTTTTTTTATTTTTTTTTGTAAATGCAAAACTGTAACCGTACAAACTCTATTTTACCAAACCAAGGACACACGAACTACCAAGTAAAAATATTGGATCTAGTGATTGTTTTACCCAAAATTAAATCTCGTCAAATCCAATTACTTAAACCGGTAATTGAACATCAAGTGTGTTAATAAAAAAAACCGCCATTTTTCATAAAATACGAGTTTGTCGCTTTTTGTAAGCAGAGAGTTATAATTTAATACTTGTATGGAGTAAAAATCTTCAGAAACTTCAATGAGAAATGTAGAGATGTAATTCTAAATCGTGCTGCAGCTAAAGTAGCTTTTTTACCTCGTTCCTTCAGAATGAGTAACATAACATGTATTCGAAATTAAAGCTTTTTCTTCTTTCAATCCGTGTAAGGATCAAAGGGTAGTCTATGTAAGCGTGTCGATGGGAGTGATATGTGTGTATCCAGCTGCATTCCATCTGCGCCCAATTTGAACCAGATCCCTCTTGATGGACCAGGCGAGCCAGTGAAGAAGGAAAAGGCAATAAAGAAAGGAGAGCGAGAATATTGCTACAGCAAATATCATCTTCGCACACATAAACTTTCTTTCTCGTTTGTACACACACGCACATCCTACAGACAGACAGACTCGTTTATTGAAATGAGAGTATTGTATCACTGAATCCATATTTCATCAAATATCAAAATTAATGATATTCGTGTTTGTCTTCATATATTTTTCTGGCACGTTTCATTCTCCTTGTCATCCTGTTACTCGCGTCAAACATACCGTCACTTCCGTAATTGCCTAAACACGTGATATGATATGTTTGCTTGCTTTCAGGCACCAATTTGAGTCGATCTAACAGACTTACGTGTGCTCTGTTAAATAAACATATTCTATTATGTAATAAAAATGTTCATTTAGATTTTTATTACAAAAGGGAATATGTTCATTTAACTGAGAATAACAAGATAATTGTTGTTTCTGCAAGACATTTCATTACAATTACTTCCGAAAGCATTGCAATTTATTAGTCGTTTCGCTCACTTCTTAACAGAAAATCCATCTGGTTTAACCGAATTTGGAAAGGCAAAGCACGACCGAACATGACCACGTGGGTAGTGTTATTCCGAAACTGACACAACAGGTGTAACACGACACTTTAAAACGAACACCTGAATTTTAGAATGCGCCTGAATTTGCTGGACAATTAATACAAACACAGCAAGTTATGTGTCGGTATGTTTCGCCATTCGACCATAAAAATAAAGTATGGTAGGTGCATTTTAAAAGAAACAAACTAAAAATTAGTTTTTCACTGTATCAGAAAGAAAAAAAATCCTTTTTTGAAAATTGAAGGTGATTTTAATTTTTCGTGTTGTGTTATGTTTGTTTAGCTTTAAAATTTCTCCTTAAATAGTGACATTGATCGGGGAAAAAATTCCAAGAATTATTTTTATTGATTTTCAGTGCGCAATGAATGATGTACAACTCAAAGCCTGTATGCACACACAGCCATAACCGAAGGATAAAAATTATCGACCAACCATAACCATTTTACTAATAACACTCGTAGCAAACATAATATTCGTTATTACATTAATTATGGGCGATCGAAGAAATAATTTGCCAAAAATTTAACCATTAAATATCAGCAATAGCGAAAAATCTCAAAATGAATTTCTTTTTTCCACGATTATGGAGAGAAATTGGACGATAAAAACATTTTGTTTTCTAAATTCGTCAACCACGGTTATTCAAGGTTTTTATTGATTGAAATCCTAACTAATTTTGGATTTGCGTTGATCTGTCTTGAAATGGTCGTTTATAGGGTGAAATAACAATTTCGTATGTTCCTAGATTAGTGCAGCCAGGTTTTAATAGGACATCAAACATGCTGATCATTGGTGTTCTAATTTGCTAAGTAGTTGGAGACAAACTATAGCCAATGAATGGCTATTATAGCACAACAAGGTGTTGAAAACAGCTGGAAGAACACTTTATCACTTCTCCATCTCCGCTTGTCCAGCGGGAATTTCTCGCAACGAATTTGTAAATAAATAAACAAACGTTGTCATTTTTTTTATTTACAAAATAAAAATGTTTTTTCTTTTCTTAAAGTAAACACATTTTGCTAAAAAAATGAGGAATGGGGAATAGTGCAATAATAATAAAAAGAAGACAATTTTAAAACAAACACTGGAAAAAAGGAGAGAGAGAAATAAAAGTGCCTTTCAGACAATTCTTTTCTTTTCAATAATTTATTAACTTAAAACCCCATTAACAACCAGGCTCCAGTAAAAAAGCTTATTGGTTTGCTTTATGATATCTTGTATCTTACAAATTTTCAACTCGGCCAAGCAAAGACTTTTCTGAAGGCGAAACATGTTGGGCCTGATGCAGACAGTGAGAGATACCCTTTTTACCCAACCCTATCGCTTTACCCCCTTATACAGAAATCTTCATTGGCTGACCCTCGATCAATATAGGGAAAGACCACGTCTAGCCGACCCTATATTTACTGCAGTGCATCACAGCGTATGTAAGAAATTTTCGTTTAATCCCCTGGGAAACCGCATTTTCTTGAAACTTGTTCAGAAAACAAACAAAACACGACTTAAACCTTCATTAATTATTTCTCTTGTTATTTAGTAAGTCTAAACTCGTATGCGCAATTGCAACAGGGATGTATTATCTTTAAAGATGCACAGTTCAATCCAATTGGCATTGCGAACTGAATCTGAATTCATTTACGAGATTGATCATTTCATTTTATAACTGAGCAATGAATGAGCGCAATGTTGATGCGTGGTGTAATCAAAAGGCATATTTGCAATCAATCAAAGCCTTGTTTAATCATGGATTTTTTTTCTCTGACAAGTTACTATCTTGTATTCAACCGAGTGTGTGAAATGATTTGTCAAACACAATAGAGTATAAACCAAAATCAACCAACTATGAAGTAATTGAAAGGTGCCAGTCATGGTCGCTACTTACATCATTGCGCAATTGATGCAATTTTTCTACTGTCGAAAGAAGGGGCTTATACTTTTAATCTACTATGAGTGTTCGCTTTGAGTTTCATGACGTAATTGTGTGTTGCAGGGGGTACTCAGAGCTAGCTTCAACTTTGTATTTTAATTTAAGCGTCACCACATCATTTAAACCACTTTAGGGTGATTGATTACATGATAAGTACTTTTATTTCCTAAAAATAAATCTCAATCATTTGACAGTGCAAGCAGAACGACCGCCGACGTTTTCAAACCATTATTAAAAACGAATATAAGGTTTAGAACGAAATTGAGCACATTTCCGATTTCGCATTTTCCATTTTCTTCCATTTAGTTTTCTTACTAAAATTTATGAACAAATAGAATAGCTGTGTGATTTGAGAAACATCTAGAAACACGTTTAATCAGTGTTTAAATTAATCAGGTTGTATCGTTAATATTTTATCAATTGTGCTAAGAATTATCGTATTTTTTTAAATGAAAAGCGAACGAAAAATCAAAAAAATTGAAAGAAGAATTATGTGTTATTATATATTGAAGGATGGTGTAGAATGGCGAGCTGATGGCTCAAAATTTGTATTATTTTCGCCCTTAGCTAAACCCCATTAAAAATTCCTTGCATATTTATAACAGTATCTTGTAATTTAAGCTTCTCGTTTATTGTCAGGTTGTTGAAACCTAAATAAAGCACTCCTGTACAGCAAACTGAAAATGCATGCATGGTTCAGAGCAAAGCCAAATATGTGAGGAACTCCAATCTTCAAAGTGAACTACTCTTGTCTCACCCGACCCCCTTCGCGTGCCTTATTTAGTAGTCAGCTGGAAATTAATAAACCTGCCAGTCCTTTCTCGCGTGCCAACACGTGCTGGTCGCACGGGCTTTACTAGTCCGCTGACCCCAGCCTCTCATGAGGTCAAGTGAACGCTATGAAATGTGTGGGAAAGCACGGAATTGCCGTCTCATGCTGAAAACGAATATATAAAGCAAAATTCTATTAGAATTCATATTGCTTTCAGGGGAAAAGATAATAATAATAAATTAAGCACTTGAAGGAAATTAATAAAATTATAAATATTTAAAAACTGATTGAAGCAAAAGTCATGTTTGCTAAAATAACTTGTAGACAAACAAACACACATTGATCTCGTGTACTGAGAAAATTCCACCCTTGGCAACGGTTTTCTGTTTACATTTTGATGAGAAGTTTTATTTCTCTCATTGCTTAATTGCTTAGCCATATACAAATTCATTTGATTCGCACTTGTTTTTTCAGTTCTCCTCAGTTGCACTGAGGAGAAGCCAATCTTGAAATTCAGGGGGAGTTTTAATTTGATATTTTATATAATTTATATAACTGCAAGTAATGTATATCATTCTTTTATTTTTTTAATTTTCTAATTTTGTTATAATTTTGTTACAATTAGATAAAACTCATTTTATTGATTGATAGTGTTTGTTACCCTAATAAAAATTGGTGTGAGCAATTACATTGAAGCCCAATTGCAAAATTATCATTCCATTACATTCCCGTGACAGATAACTTTGCTTCATGAATGGCTAACAAGCTCAAGGACACAGCTGTTACATTTTTTAAATGTTAAAACATAATATAAAAAAATCCAAACATGGAAATATGACCTAAATTTTGGCAAGAATTGACATTTTTATAATTTTTGCAATACAGAAAACACTCATAAAAAATTTATTGCTTTTCTTAATGCTAGATCCACCTTAATATTTATGTTCTTTTTTTTAAGTTCTTTTTTCCATGAATATCAATGGTGTAATTTGCATTTGGGTGTAATGTATTCCTCTTCTTCTGCTGTAGGAATAATGTTCCATTCCATTTATATCTGCATTTTTTTGTCTCTTTTACTTCTGTAATAAAGCGGTGAGTGGATTTCCCACTTTTATTACAGTGAGAATCTGATATCTGATATGAAGAAAATTATCAACCAAATTTTAGTCTACTTCCTACGTGTAAACAAACAAATTCATTTCAGCTTTAAGTAGCTAAATTGCTTTTTTAAAACCAAATACACATAAAACTTTAAATTAATTTCTGAAATAATTATATAAATCAGAGAAGGAGATTAAAAAAAAGCGAAAAAAAAAAAAAAAAAAAAAAAATCCAAATTCTATTTCAAATACACACATCCATTTCCTGATGCGCAACCTTAAATGCCTCATCAGTCCAACACCAAATTACCTTTCAAAATACACGGCAGGATCTAATTAAAGCCCATGAGAATGTGCACATCGAGTAGCATATGCAATCTAGACTAATGCACGGACAAGACATAAGTGTGATTAAATAGAAGGCACTCTTTTTCTCACTAATGCATCTCTAATACACACATTGTGAATACTTCATTTCCTTAGCCGATTTACAGCTGCGCAAGTGCTAACGCTCAAATTACCTTTAATCAAATTAATTTATTCAATTCTATTTTTTAAGTCTGTGTTCCCTGTCCCCCTAGAGACGGGACCCGTTTCAATCTGCCTATTAGCTTGAAAAATTATATAATTGGTTTTTTTTTGCACCTGCTTCTAGTTTTCGGATTACTGTAAGGGATAACACAAGTCTTGTTTTCCAATTCAACATACCGACAACCATGTGCATGGCATTTTGTAGTCGAGAGTAGGGGGTGAGACTCATTGACCGATTTTGCATGAAAATTCAATAGAGCAGAGCAGCAGATTTCCTGTTACCACGGCAACGAAGAGCATCCGACCAGGCGATGATAGCAACGAGAAATATGGAAAGTCCTTCCATCGTTACGGGGATCGTTTACCTCTTCCAATATTGATGCAGGATTTGACAAAGTTAGGACACATATGCTTCACCACACCTGACAAAGCTCTCACTCTTCCCATAGCAGAAAAAGGAAGCTGCAGCCAATCATTTACTGGCTTCAAAAAACTTGATAAATGCACACAGAAATTTTGTTATCAGTGCATAATCTTCTCTGAAAATGGCAGATTATTCAATTGCGTTTTTTATTTTTTATTTTGCATGTAGTCGCTGAAAGCCCATGACAATCATGCGAAATAAATGCTTTTAATAATTTAAACTAATGTTTAAATGTATTAAAAACGCAGGTGGTTCGAAAAGAGTAGATTGCTCTTTTCCACTTTAACTCTCCGCCCCCATCGCTGCAATAAACACGTTGAAGCTTAAAAAAAACTGAAAGATGCTTATGAGCAAAAAGTATTGTTATTGCTGTTATTTCATATTTTATTATCTTCGTTAATAGGTTTTAAAATGTTAAAATCACTGCAAATGATAAAACTGATTAATAATAATAATAACGAAGACATAAACATAATTCGCATTCAATCTGCGCCTCCAAACGCGAAGTCGTATGGAAGTAAAGCTATGTCTACAGTACAGGGGATCATTTTTCGCCAGCTCGATGTTGTCCAGTCTACAGGGCTTTCACTATATTCTGGAATGTAAAAGAGACTCGAAATTGGACCCGGGGGAATGCTCTTTCAACAAACTATTAACGTGCTAAAGTATTTTAATTTTAACTCATTTCTTTGCTTCGTCCCTGCTTAACACAAGAAATATGATTTAAGGTCGCCGGATCTTGATTCACATGGCATCGGGTGAGTCTTACTTCCATAACCTGTAGGAACTTTATGTAGGTTCTCATTAACTTAAGGATCAGTCCAGATAGATTAAAGTAAATAATTGTATACAACCAGTTATCACAAAATACAAATCATGCGCACAAACCCAGTTAAGTCTGTTTTGTTTTGATTTTAAAATTCAAAACGAGTATCCTGAATCCTAATACTATTAAAGTGATTTAAATGACATTAATGGCGCTCTAAAACTACAAACAATTAATAAAAACGATAGGCCTTTCGCTCAAACGATCACAACGATAAATTTATGGATGTGACCACTGACGATGATCGTTTAATATCAGTAAAATTACTTTATTAATGTCACAAAGGAGGTGTGTTATTGAAATAGATGTTTTTTTTTTTTCTTTTTACATAAATACTGATAATAATTGAACTTCTTTGTAAACTACAGCTTCAAATTGTTGTATTACCTTATGTGGTCAAATGCCAAACAAGTAGTAAGATTCCCCCAAATTATCTTAAGGAAATCAATCTTGTTTATCATTCGGCAGATAGGTTTGGTTTTACTACGCGTTGTTTGCCCAAGACTGATTTTTTTGCATACAGACAATTTTCCATTGGATGCACCCATCATTTGAACTATTCCATTGGAATACGAAACAACAAAACAAATAAAATAATTCAGCATACACCAGGTGCATTCAAATTGGTTAAGCAAATACTTAAAATTGCTTAAATGAATAAAAATAAATGAAACGGTGAGTGACTTAAATGACTTATTATTGAATGGCCCTAAATGAAATAACATTATTACTAACATGCATGGCTTGTGCGCAGCTGAGATCCGAACGAGTGTTTAACTGAGCATGCGCAATTTGCTTAAGAAAATAAGTGTGACAACCTCTTGCTTAAAGTTAAGCAAAATAAATGGACTAACATAAGCTTAAGTCAACTGCGACGTAAAAAATGTCACAACCTGAAATGAAAACGAGGTTATCAACAAACAAAAAAACATTTACAGTAAGCAGATTTTTCGTAACTAATTTGTTCGCACCTAATGAAAGGCAAAAGTTCATACAGCACGGAATAAAACATGTCTGATTGACTTGCCAGTCATGTGACATGAATGGAATGCTAAAGTGCAAATACAATCAAGGATCTACTATGCTCTACTGATTGCCTCTCTGAATTGAAAACTCAGGACTTGTATTCTAAAACTCAGAGTCCAAGAACAAATTATGCAGTCTTTGGCACTTTTCTTCCAATTGCAATTTGAGCCTGTTCTGACTTTTTTCAGTTATTGGAACTAAATCTGTGAATGAGATAATTAAAGCTACCGTCAATTAAAATGGTGAAGCAAATCAAAAGGAAGCCAAAGTGTTCTTTGTTTAAAGCGTTTTTGAAATTTAAAGTAAAAGTTTAAGAAACATGTCTTACTGCAGACTTCTTCAGACTGTTTTTGTAAGCATTGTAAGCGTTGAAAAATGACTGAATAAAGGGACAACACCCTTACTAGCGCCCTGCACCATATATTTAAAGACGAATCTGCGTGTTCGCTGCTGATCAAATAGTATACTGTATGAAAAACTTGGCACAGACAAGTATGATTAATGATTACTATACCTGACTTTTGCAAGTCATTAGTAGATTTCAGGGCCGGCCTTTTCCAAGACAAGGCCCGGAGTGCGAAAAGAATTGTGGGACTTCTAGTTGTAGAATTTGGTAGATTTTGGAATGATTGTGTCTGTTGGATAAAATAATTTCTCCTTTTAAATCTCATTTGAAACAAAGGTAACTGATTTAAGTGCAATATTAATTTACTTTGCTTATGATTTGCTGCTTTCCTTGTTTTTCATTTTTCAATGCAGGAAATGACATTAATATTGATAACAACTATAGTTCAACGGCTACACTTTACGCTAAAATGACGTCATTTATTTCCCCAAGCCTCGACGATGAGGTTGATTGGTCGTCGTGACTCCTATTTAGCTAATACTGTCGGCAAGTTAAGGTGCATACAGAATGGAGGTACTGTAATTACACTAAACTAACCTAATCACAACGATTGAGAGTACAGTGGAATGATGTTGTTTGTTGCCCTAATGTAATATACTACAGTTCGTAAATTATATTTTCGATTTTGCCACTAGCTGGCGATCGAATAATGAAATAACGTACTAGAAAACCCGAGATAAAACCTTTCTTTTCGGTCCAGCTCTTTTGTGTGTTTCAAAGTGTCTGTAAACAGCAAAGACATGTAAAAAACATGTCCAACTATAAATATGCGGAGGCCGTTTTCGTTTTTGTGCCTGTTTGTAGTGTAGTCTTTAGGTCTCATGCTCGGTCTTGTGGGTAAATATTGATAAAACAATTTCTTCATTTTAATTCAACCAACTTATTTGAACACAATTATGCATTTTACTCACGTTTTAGGTGGGCAAGTGCTTTGCCTGAAAGCATTGTGACTATTGGTAGTTTGACCCCTCCTCCAATCGACTGTCGTGCCAGCCATTTTGAATTTGTTTGTAAAAGCCAAAACCTGACACAAACCACTTCAAAAACCACTCCAGTCAGGGTTTTTGTTTTTGTGGTTTTTAGATACCAATGGTTCGCAGGCTGTGTGCCGCGGCGCTCTGGGGCACGGTGACTGGCCTACAGGGGCGCAGAAAAATATGCATTGTAGACCTATTTTTTACCTTGGGGCACCGTGGAAAAATGTAAAAACAATGAAAGGCGCTTTGGACCACAAAAGTTTGGGAACCACTGTTATATACAACACTATTTCCTTTTAACCCTGGTGATGAGGATAAATTTTGGCTGAGGAATTCGAATTTCAACTCAAATGATGGATTTCCTTGGTGAAATTATTTAACTGGTAGTTGTAAAATAAAATTACAAATCCTATTACTGTCATTTTCGAATGGAATTTTTCAATTTCTTTTTAATGGCAAAACAAAATTTTCCATTAATTTTTATTTTAATTTAGTGGAACCAACTAACTTGACAATTTACCAATAAATTTGCTGCACAATATTTACTTCATTCCCACTCATACTCATCGTTAGGTTTACCGTATTACCATAACCATTACATTATTAAATAATTCACCATCTCTGGTGAACTTGTGTATCTCTGGGATATTGGTGGTATTGCAGGGAAGCTGCGCCCAAAGAAACTTGTATAAATTATTGAGACAGCTTCTCTGCAATACCAATAAGCATTGTTCTTATTGATATAAATCTTGATTTTTATGCCAAATGTCAATCGAATCCATCCGAAAAGTAGCCAGCATCGATTTCGGGATCGAGAGTTATCCAGTGCATTTTTCGGATTTGAAATCCGTCCGGTGGTTTTTGAGAAGACAGAGTAGGGACAGACACACTACGATTAATTGAATTGATGATAGATGTTTGCTTTTCAGACTGGATAATTGAGATCCCACAATGCAATGCATTCACCCTCGGCCAATCGGCATCGACTTACTGGGCGGGGACCAAATTTGCGACGACCAAATTTGCGACCAGTTTGAGTGCTGTTCCAAATTTGCGACGTTGCAAATAT
>JAQFXT010000138.1:0-72213 GCA_034683725.1 Strigamia crassipes
ATTTTATCAGTTCCTCATTTTATTCGCTTTTTTTTTTAGATTTTTTTATTTTATTTTAATGGTTTTGTGACGATGTGAGTAAAGGGTTTGGATATTGATTGCGTTTTTTAATTGTTTCGAAAAGATTTTAATTTAATATTGGGGATTATTGATTTTTTTTTTGCGGATACATTTTTGGAATGTTTCTAACATGTTGTTGTTGTTGTATTACAAAGTTTCTAAGTGTACAGCTAATGTTTATGAGTATTTTCAAGACAAAATTACTTTTTGGTTTATAAAAAATTATTGTTAATATTTTTTTTTTTTAGTTTGGTTGATTACGCCTATAATTAAATGTTTCCATGATTGAAAATAAGATGTATTACTTATTTTAGTGTAAAAAAAAAACGATTGCAATAGGTTAGAAAACCGTAAAATGACGAGATGATTTGAAATAAACAAATCACATGTGTTCGTAATTAAATAGACAAAGTTAGCAATTTTTTCTAATTTTTAAAAAAATGTGGTTTAATCTGAATCACGCAATAAGACATCACATTCACTTTGATGTTTATGATCTTTATTTGGTTGTCTGGTTCACCATGCTGAGTCATTCTACATGTGCTTATGCTGGCCACTGCGTAAGCAGCCCATGGATTCGCGAAGCAAGTTCCATACTCTATCAGTTTCTACCATCCCATGTACAACCTATGGGATGACTGAGGGGAATACCCGACCCGCCTTCTTCGGATCTTTTACTTAGGTCACGCCTTCGTAAATCAGACTCTACTAGTCAGTCGGACGGCTTTCTTCAGTGCCACACTCCACTCAGTTTAAAATAAAAAAGTTGAGGAATTAATGGCAGAAATAATTGTTATCATGATCATTATCAATATGTACAGCATTGTACAGCATTTTTATTCCAGGAATGCAATTATAAAAAAAAATACACCATAATTTTAAGCAAAAACTACCTGCACAGAAAAAGGATTTTGTTTACCAAAGAGTGTTTTGTACTCTTTCTATAAAAGGAATTAGTTTTTGAGACTATTATCTGCTTGCATAAAGAAGCCAGCAGTAATTTTACCAGTGATCAATGAGAACAAGTGAATTCTCCGGGTGGATTGCTAGAATTGCAGCTGATTTGCTTTTATTTGCAGCTGTTTTGCTGAATTTGCAGCTGTTTTGCTGAATTTGCAGCTGATTTGCTTTATTTGCAGCTGTTCTGCTGAATTTCGAGTTGATTTACTGAATTCCCAGCACCTGAAATTGATTTGATGTAGTTTCTGCGGTTTACTGGATTTACATCATCTAATGCTGATGTAACCCGTGCTCTATCAAACAGAAGCATTACTGCCAACATAGAAAGGGTAGCGAATGATATCGACGTCAATACTATGTCCACCTTCAACCCACAAACATCCTTCAAATCAAAATCGAATAGAGATGCACAAATGAAAGAAATTAACCAAAACCATAAATTTGAACAGAACTTGGCCAATTCTGTGCAATCTTAGAAAGTGTTATTGACGAAGATGCACCCACACAGCGAACTATACGCCAAGATTGATAAACGATGTAAACAACATGCCCAACCTCAAGTAGCAATACTTAGTAATAAAAAAATGTTGATTAAAGTATACTGGAAGATCATTTTTATTATCTCAAAAGCAAGGAGTCAAGACCGGGTAGTACTAGGCGGTGAAATGAACAAAGGTCAAAAAATTTATTTAAAAAAAAAAATTTTTATGCCTTTTATGCCATAATATCTATTTAATAATGTAAAAATCATGAAAGTTAGCAATTTTTTTTTATCTTTTTTTATGTTACGACCTAATGCTATATTACATCAAGGGTTTTTTTCATGAAATGCCAGCAAATAAATTTTTGAAACTGGATATTGGAATTTTTTTTTAGAGTTTTTCAATAAGGGAAATAAACCCTTCTTCAGTGGATATACGATATATATTTGTTTCTGGGTACTCTTTTTCATCCTAAACTACGTAATCTCGACCATCGCCTTGGCCACGTGGTTAATGTCAACAAGAGCTCAGCACGAAATATGGGCAGTAGGTAGTAAACAGACGCCAATGCCCATTGCGCGCTCGGCTGCTCTTTCGGCTGCCAGCATTTTGGACAAATTCGTCCAATCGATTGAAAAGACGCTATGTTATGTAGTGTACAGTCGTGGACATGGCCAGAATGGAAACAAACCAGACTAGGCTGCATGCAAGGAGTTACCAGCTGTCATTGCAATCACAGAAGGAAATTGCTCTGTGAATCAACAACTCACGGAAATTAATGCAATTTTATGTGGTGTGTAAATTTGTTTTTCCAAAATACATTTTGATGTTAGCAGTAGCAGTGATGCGAACTAATTAACGCTTTCAGCTGATAAACAAACAAATTGTGTTTGTAATATGCAAAATAGTATTGTATACTCGATTTCGTGCTTCGGCAATATACGTTCTGCAAAATTAAGCAAATGCAAGTGGAAGCGTCCTCTGGTGATGGAAATAAAAAGATTTCTCTACCTCCGGTTTTACAGATAATTATGAAATTACGTTTATTAACTTGATCTGCACATAATTCTAAATTATATTCATAAAAATAGCACCTAGCACTTATTTATTACAACGTTTTGTGGAAATATTGTTCTTACTGTTTGCGAATTGTAGAATTAATTTTGTCATGCACCAGCGTAATAGTTGCGCATAATGAAACTACATGTGCAGGGACCTGTGCTAATCTTCTCTGTATCGTTCCAATTTTAGTATAAGGATGGCATGTAAAATCGTGACGCGTTCCGTACGTTTTTGTTTTGTTTTAGCGATTAATAATAATACGCGTTAGTATTAAGCCATAACTTTTCTTTCTTTTTTGAGATTAGCATTTTTGTGAATTGTAAATGAGCATTATTACATACAGTGGAATGTGGTGAATAGATTTAAATGTTTGTGCATACAAGAAGTAGTAGAAATTGTGCGTTGTTTGCAAGATTTTTATGAGTGTTCATTGCCATTGTGAAGGTATGTCGCTCGACTTTTAGTATAATAGATATGTGCATAGAGAAGACATTTAATTAGAAATTCAGCTGGTGCCTACAAATTCACTTTGGATGAAATATTAAGCTCATTACGAGGGCACCAACTGCACAAATTAATGTTGAGAGTTGAACACATGAAAGGAACCAGTATTTGTTTTCTCACATTGAGATCTAAATGGGATAATAAAATAAGCAAACTTACAATTTAATTGTCTTCGGATTGTGCATTTGAAACTTGATATTCGTTTATTCTACATATTTCTCAAACCCACTACCACTTTAACAGTTGAAAGATTTTTTTTTGTCTTCTTTTCTTTCTGGGAGTGGAAAGAGAGGAAGGTGGAGGGATGTGTTGAATTTATGAAATGGGGGATAGTGTGACATTAGAAGAAAAAGTACAAGTTTGTCTGTGACAGGATTGCTGATGAAAAAAACATTCTTCGCCGCCATTTCCACCGTTTCCACAATTCGGTAGCGATTTTCCTGCGACCATCCCTTCCACCGACCCGGTTGGTGTCATCAAAAGGTCATCGTTAGAAAAGCGTTTGTGGCAAAAGAAATTTTCTCAAAGCATGTTGTGTTTGCTGCAAGATCTCTCCATTACATTGCAGTTTGAAGAGTATCTTTTCTTTCCTTTTATCGGTTGGATTTTTAGTTAATAGAAGACATTTTTTTTCTTCTTTTAATTTTCTGCAGTTTTTGTCTTTCGGGTTGTCCAGCTATTTCACTATAAATTTTTGCTGTTTGCTAATACTAAACTGCAGTCACGTCGATGCTCGAAATGTTAACCTCGGTGGTTACTGAGCATGCTAACAGCAGCATCTGGTGTGGATTATTGGAAAATTGCAATGATGCTGTAGGTGCAGACATCACGGACCAATGTTTACACAGTCAGCCATCCAAGCTGATTTGAACGCTCAGGTGTCGGAAGGTTTGAGGGCAAATGCAACAACCATTAACATTTTTATCTAATTAAATGATTTTCATTATCTTTATCAACTTGAATTGCTTGTATTTTGGTGACAATTTGAATAAACTTTTTTACTAAACAACATAATTATAATGACGTCAACAGACTGATGGAAAATTATGACGTAATGCAATTTGGCTCAGCCCACAATACACTGTAACGTATTTTGGTTTATCTTAATAGAGGGGGCAACAATTGTCATCAAACACAGGAAATGCATAATCACACATGTTGTATAGCCTTGGGTTCCTCCAGAAAATAATGCGTACATTGCGGCATTGTTACATGATCGTATCAAATGACCTCAATTTTCCAAAAATCTATTTGACGTTAATTCGAACTCCAGCTTGGCGTAACGTAGTAAAAGCTGCTTGCGTGTAGCCAATGAGAATCATTTCAATGTTCACACACTTTATTAGTTTGTGATGGCGAGGTTTAATTTAAATGGTGAATTGGTAATTGTCTAGACGCAATATGTGCAGGTTGAAGTTGTGTTCACACATGTCCCTATGTGTTTTTTGTGCTGGACTTATTTATTCTTGCGTTGTGTCTCGTGGGAACACGTGTGAACCTTCCATAACAATTGATCTGCTGAGATTAAGGAACCATAAGTTTAACTGCGAGTTAATTAAATCAAAGTTTACAACTTAAATTTAAAGGCGAAAAATTAAAGTAGCAATTTTTTTATTATTTAAGTTAAATATGGGAAACTATAATTTTTATTTTATAACTAGTTGTACATGGTGCGATAAGATTAAATGACTAAATGTAAATTTTATTGATTTAAACATTCGACTTGTTTAGATAACCAGGAAGATTTGAGTGCTCCTTTAAACGTGCACTTTTATAACTTTTTTTTTTGCTTCTTTTATCACGAAAATTATAAAACCCAAGTTGGTGTCTCCAAGGGAACATTTTGAGACTGTACAGAATTTTGATTTGGATTCAAGTAGATCTAACAAGTAGGTTTTTGTTTTGATTTTATTTTTCTCTCCTCCTAAATCCGAAACAAGCACTGGAGTTGACTAGTTTATTGTAATCATGAAAAACTTAAAGCCAATCTGTGAAAAAGTGCCCTATTGAGGATTGAAAATTCTCTGAGAAAATCATCAGCCGTGTCCAGAGGTTGATCCCGGCTTCTTCTTTTCCCTGCTTTCCCTTGAGCTTCGGATCCAATCCATAAAATACTCTCCATTCAGTTTTATGACAGCTATTAGGCATGAGCAGGAGAATATGCTTTCCTTTCTGAGTTATGATGCGAGAATATATATATTTTTTTATCGTTTAATAATTTTGGAGAAAAAAAATCTCAAAACTCAAAACTGGAAGCTGTAGTTATGAAAGACACTTTGGGTGTAATATAGTGATGTGAAAAATGAAATAAATATGAAATGGGTTTGTAATATATAAGAAGGAAGAAGAAATTTTATTTGGGCTAAATATGACGTGATATTTATTTTAGTTTTCATATACAGTAAATTCTCTGGTTGTACGCGGACCTCTGTTTAAGTGCGGGGAAAAGATACAATTTGCCAATAGTACGCGGGTCTCTATTACAATGCGGGGCATTATAATTTTTAGGTTATTTAAATTGAAATTATTCCAATATTTTTATAAATTAATAACATTTATTGGTTTAATTGATAATATTCGCACATTTTTTTGAGTATTTTCCCGCACTTAAGTGTGAAGGGAAAATTCTCAACAAGTATATGCGAATATTATCAACTAAACCAATAAATATGATTAATTTAAAGGAATATTTGAATAACTGTGAGATGGCAGCAATTTAGAGGTTTCTCAAAATTGGTTTTAGTGCAAACACAACATAAATACCAATGTACACTCACCGTTAACGTGCGGGTCTTTAACAGAGTGCGTGGAAAATTCCATTTTGCCTATAGTGCGCTCGCGTAAAACCAAAAAATTAATGGTACATAAATATTTCTTAAAATACTTTATTTAAGAAGACATAATAAATAATTGTTTTTTCAATTAAGATATCAAGGAAGATCAGATAAAAGTATTGTCATTTTGAAAGATTTTTTTCCAAATACCTTGCCAAGAATTTAAGTTAGCATTTTTTTTTTCAATTAAATTTTGTTTAAAAAAAGTAACGAAAAGGCATTCAGAGCTTCTGGAATTGAAAATGGGTAAAGATCGTAGAGATACGGGAAGATAAGTTGTCATTTTCTTTTTCCCATATGTGCATCAACTTAATACCGCCTTTGTATTTGCTCATTGAGCTAAAACAGTTGGTTTTGGCAGATAAGTTCGCAGTTGTTTTGCGTTAAAATCAAAATGAGACTTCAAAACAAATTAAATACATGAAATAATTTGAAAACACAAACGAAATCTTAAATAAACAGATTTTGTTGTTTTAGGCTTGAAAATTTTAATTAGAAAGTGCAAGGAAGGAGAAGAAAAAAATAATAATAAAAATAGGCATCGTCAATGCCAAATTCAATGAGTGTTGTTGACACTTGGGAAAAAGTCCCGGTCTCAAGTTTTTTCCCAAGTAAACAATTAGATCAATTATTTACAGTTAGTGAGAACAGTTTTGCTGCGAAGATTCCATTCCGGCACAGATGGAGCTAAAAACAACATTTTTTTGATACTTTTTTCTTCATTTTTATTTTTATTTTGGGACTGAGTTTGTCTCCTGCTCGTCGAAGTTTCCAGAGTAATGACCAAGTAGTCGAAAAACATTGGAAACTCAACCATCTGCTTGAAGTGCGCGATGTGAGTCGGGAGGGCCATTAACTTGTCTTCAACATTTAGCATCTGCGAGAGGTTGAGACTGATTTTTTGACAAAGCTAAATTTGGTGTTGAAATCACAGAATTATTTCAAATTCTTTTTAGATCTATTTTTTATGTGTGCCTCTTTGACGCTATTTTTGAAGGAATTTCAAGATGGATGTTAATGTTTGGTTTGGGAAAAGTTTAAGACTTATTGATTTATGTTTGTTTGTAGTTTCTTTGTCTTTTATCTGTTGTTGCGCACATAGTTGGGTTAAATTTAACTGCTGCGAGTGTATTTCTGGAATGACTTTAAACTTTTTTTGTGGGGATTTGTTATAGGAAAATGGTGACACTATTTGACTATACTGGGAAGGTCCAGTGGCTTTTAAAAGATTAGGAGCTTATTTTTTTCTTAACTTATTTTTTTTTCTGTCGTGGAAAGTAAATTCTGTTTGTAAATCTCAAACTGTTTTAAAATGTCCAACTTATTTTTTTTTTCTTGAAAAGTCTCAGCAGCGTTAAGTGTGAACTGTCACCTAAATTATCCTATCTTTTTGTGGATGACCATAAACTTGGCAAGGGAAGAACGTTTAGGAAATCTCATTCTGTGGCTCTCCGCCATTTTCTCTCCAAATGATGGAATTGATGTCGGATATTTACTCAGATGATATTTATTCTTTTGTTCAGATTTCAATTTCGATATAGATGACATGTAAAATGCAGGGATCTGCCCAGAAAGGTCAAGTGAAAAGCTATTTTTATATATATATACGTATATCCATAGATTTATTTATTTTTTATTGTGGGCATCAGTGAGTTAAATTTTATAAAGTCGTTATTAATAAAACTTTTATTTCTAAAGCGTATTTGTTGAGACAGATTTAGATACTAGATGGCAAAATTATACAAAGGTATATCTTTGTTATGATTGTTGAATCAAGTATGAAATAAAATGGAGTAAAAGGTTTAAAATGTTTCGCAGTATAAAGTAAGTTACAACAGATTGAAGTGGATAACAGTATTACGTCAAGTTTGGTTAAAATATTTGGTTTTTAAAATGACAAATAAAACACAGCGTGTTGTTTTAATTGGAAGACGAAGTCAGATTTATCGCCAGATACGCGAAAATGTTTGTTTTCGAATTTGGCCATTACAGACAAGGTCTCATTACTTGACCATTTGTCGATACGACATTCGCTCGTCGTTTTAGCCACTTGCCAAAACACGCAATGAGCCAAGTTTAATAGAATAATACCAATATCGCAGTTAGAGTCTTTTGTGTTTTGATATTTATCGTCTTTAAAAATATCTGTGCTACGTCCGAATTTGGCACAGTTGTCTTTGACAAAGAGCCAGTTTTTGTGTTTCTGTCTTCAGGTCTCAGCTTGAAAGGAAGCGGCTATGGTTACATAGTGGTATCCAAGGCTCCCTGGGTTGTGACGTTGATCAAGTATGAGGGTCGTCTCTTTAAAGAAATTTCCAGTGCGAGAAAGAATAGAATGAAAATAAAAAGATTCAAGACGCCGGCCTATCTTGTCGCAATTCTGTGTGTTATTGGAAGAAAAGAATAGAAACGAAAAAAATAGGTGATATTTTTGTTGCTGCTCTCGGAAGCAATGCTCGTCTTTTTCCTGTCTGATAGTGACTCCACTATTTCAAGATCGGGTGTAACGATTGGTGTGAACGGTTTGGGCATATGGACATCAATCTAGAGTATTTTGTAATTGGAAATAGTGTGATAATAGAGTGTGTTGTTCAGTAGATAGGGAAATCGGGTGGTGAATTTTTTTCTTCTTTTTTTGGACTTTGGTGCAGGCAAGTATTGTTATAAAAGATGGCAACTCATGAATTTAATGTGAAAAAATAAAGTGCAATAAATTTCCACGTGACTAAGTAAGTGGTAAGTTTCAATCGAGAGTTATGGGTAGAAAAAGAGGGCTTTTAACGATAATAAGAATCGATAAGAGAGGCCACTGTGAAGAGGTTACGCAGAAGAAGCTCTCCATTATATTACATGCTTTAATGATGTAGTGTAAAAATAAAGGCTAGATGGAATATATAGGTTGTTTATATTTATGTTTAGATCGATTTGGATGCTATCGCTGCTTGACAAAATGAGATTAGAATAATGGGATAGGAAGCTTTAGCAATATTGTTGTTTCGAAGTTGTGATTTTTTAATAACTTTGTTTTAAATTTTGGATTGGGTTTAGGTTACAGTGTACTCTGCACGGATTGGGCATAAGACGGATACTAGAAATTTGCCCAAATGCCACATGTCCAGACTGGGGCGACATGATCCAAAACATCGAAATTTTGGTACAATGGAAATTTAGTTTGCAGAATTTTGATACTTTGGGTTCTTTGCGTTTAAAAAACCAGTAACATTACCAAAAATTCACCACAATTCTGTGTACATTTCATGAGCATTTTGAAATGCTTGCGAAACCTTGTCAGAATTGTAGTGATGAATAGGTGATGATTTCAATGTGCGTATACGCGACTAGTGGCGCAGGAACAACGGCTTGGCATTGAGGCAGTTGCCAAACGTTCCAGTTTCACAAGGATGCCTCTAAGCCATCTTGAATTTTTAATTTCTTATAGAAAATGGGTGCCAAAAATGAATTTGCCAAGGGAGTCAAAAATGAATTTGCCAAGGGAGTCAAAAATGAATTTGCCAAGGAAGTCAAAAATGAATTTGCCAAAGGAGTCAAAAATGAATTTGCCAAGGGAGTCAAAATGAATTTGCCAAGGATGTCAAAAATGAATTTGCCAAAGGCATCTAAAACGAATTTGCCCAAAGCGTCAAAACTGAACTTGCCAAGGGCTTCAAAAATGAATTTGCTAAGGGCGTCAAAAATTGATTTTTCAAGGGCGTCAATAACTAATTTCCCAAGGGCGTACAAATTAATTTTCCAAGGGCACCAAAAACTTAGCTAAGCTTCTGTCTCGGTTTTGATAAGAGAGCGGTCTGGATGGGACAGGAAATTTTCCATTGCTGGGTATTAGTTGGATCTGAGTTCTTAGCAACCCTGTATGAATTATTCTCATGCAGCTATCCGGGTGGTGCTATGTCTGGCCCATACATAGTCATTATATTTGGAGAAAACACAAATACTGAAATTGCACGTCAAGTGTTTTGCTTTTTCGAAGCTGGGGTTGCGTAATAAGAGCCGGATGCAATTACACATTCAACCTTTTTTTTGTCGATTTTGAATATTTTAATTATGTTATGTGGAGATCAGTGGCATCTGGTGACAGGTATTTGATTCACTGAATTTTTCTTTTCAAATAAGATTTTCTATTTTCCAACTCTTAAACCTCAAAAACTGAACAAGAAAAACACAAAAAAAGAAAGAAAAAATGGGGAAATAAGAAATATCATAAACGTGTAGTCTTTTCTCCCTCTGGTGGTGCAGTGATGCACTACTGGTGCAAGAAAGATTGATATTTACTCCCCAGTTTCCGATTTTGACAAGCGTTGGGTTGCTGGGCGGTTTTCGTGTTTCGCACTCGTGGGACACAACTGGTTTTATGCTATTACCTTTAGTAGAATACACGTCAAGTGCTGTACCTGCAATTACTTTGACAAAAGGTGTGGTGAGCATGACACCACAAGTCTCAAGTGTTGGAATTTAGCAAATTCCTGCATTGATTTTCCTCCCCATATCTTCCGTGCACTTTATTTAAATAAATATTTAATTTATCAATTTTTTTCCTCTTTTGGAAATGCAAAAGTGGGTTTTTAGTTTAAAAATTTAATTTTTTTTGTCAAGCCGTTTCTAGTTAACGTGAGGCGTACGTATGCTAGAGTCTAATGGCAGAGCCAATGTGTAAGTACGAAGTGAGAAAGTTAATTTGCTGAATTTTTAATTTTTAATTTCGGGTTCGGTGACTAGAAGTTTTATTCCCTTCTGAGTTGATAGAAATATTTGAATATGAATTAGTTTTCATTTAAAAGGCTAATGTAACTCGATTATGTGTTATTTTTGGTTTTGGGTTGAGGCATTAAAAATTATTCATTCCACGTACTTTTCAATTATATATGTCACGATGTGTACATAAAGTTCATTAGTAATTGTATAGGAAAATGAGTCTCTGCGGGATTTTCGATTGCGCGATAACACATATTTATGCAACATGTGTGAAACTTGGGATATACCTGCGGTCTGTGTGCTGATTATTTTATATTTGCATTGTTCCACTCATTAAACTTGCATGTAGGCTCATTTCGTTTTCACTTCTATCTTTTCATTTAATTTTTTTCTCGTATTTTCAATTTTTTTTTTTTATCCAAAATTTTTTTTCGGTTCTGAATTCCTTTCTTTGAGATGAGTTTTACTTGCTGCCATTTTTGCTATAAACCTATGATGGATGATTGATTATTATATATATATATTTTTATACTTTTTTTTTTTTAAAAAAAATTGTATTTTTTAGAAGATAAAAAAAAAATTTGACTTTTTTTTATTTTTTGTTTTAAATTGAGAATTTTTATCAGTACGGAAAATGTTTGATGGCGTGTTGAATATGGAAGCTAGTTGCTTTTAATACATTTTATATTGAGTGACACATGGCATTACAACAGACAAAAAAAAATTAACAGATTGATTTTAAACATTTAAAAGAATTCTTCCTTTAAATCTGAAACTTTCATGAAAATTGAAATTCCATTACTAAAGTGACATTATCTTCACGTACATCTTCACTTTAATTACACAAAATGCATTTTTCATTGTAGATTCACTCGAAATTACTTAAGAAAAGGAATTTCTGTCAGATTTAGACTTATTTTTAATTACGCAATCCAATTTTAACAATTCTGTAAAACAATTCGATTCAATTTAGACGAAACAAAGCGAACACTGGTGGCAATCCAACACTTCTAACTGTTTTTTTCTCTTTTCTCTCTCGTTTATTTGGAATTATAATTAACAAATACACCTGTGTTTTTTGAAGCGTATTTATGGTATTACGCCCACTGAACCAGGTATAATTTCCTTGTTTTTTCCACTGCACGTTTTTTTGATGATGCCGCCCTTTGAGTCTGCAGCGTTTTTTTTCTAAGTTAAATACCATGCCCAAGCAATGACGAAATTAATTATGCTCAAGTGCAGATTTTTTTCTTGGAAAATTATTGTTTCACTTTTGTTTTGCAATCATGTGTTAAAAAATTGCGCCAAATGAATTTTTTGCAACAATGAATCGAGAGAGAGAAAAATGTATAATTAAATGTGGATATTGATTACGACAATTGTTTTTGTTTTATCGAAAAGAATGCCGATTATGCCTGGAATTGAACTTTGAAATTAATAACGAAAGACTTTTTCTGCTCGGCAAGTTGCGTTATCATTAAATTGTGAAACTTAAGCAAACACTTACGCAAGCTACAAACACAATAATATTTTGCTTGTAAATTGTTTACTCACAACATTTTGTTTAATTTGTACTATTTTAAATGCTAAGTTTGTTGTTTAATTAAGGTAAGATAAGAACTATAATTAAGGAGCAGCAGCAAGCTACAACATGGCGAGTATTAATTACCTATTTGACTTCGTGCAGCATTCTCAGCAATAACTATTAAAAAAATTCTACCATGAAAATAAAATTTGTTGAAACTTTGCAAAAATGTTTCTCTGCATTAGTGCATTTCATTGTTGAGGAATTTTAAATAATTTTCGCTCGTTTAGACGTAACATTAAGGCTGTAAGCACAGTAAAATGTTATTACTCACAATAAACGATCGCATAGCTGTTGTAAAATACGTGTCACAGCCAATGAGTATTGTTTTCCAGTTGTTACTGTTGTTTGTTGTGGTAAAAGAGTATTTTTATTCAAAATCGAATGTTATTTTTGCCTTAGTATTCAGGTTAATTTGAATTTATAGGAATGTGATGTGTTTTTGTTGGGCATTCAGTGACTCGATGCAACGTTTTTATCTCTGAGGAAACAGCTTAAAGCTTTGGAAAGTTAAGAAGTGCTGATGCTTATTTTTAAAATTGGCCGCTTGAGGGTCGCACCACAGATCAATGTTGGTGTAGCAACTGATTATATTTCCATCTTGGGTGAATTTTAGAGGTAATTTTCTGTAATGTGTTGGTGTACTAAACAGGGATATACATTTATTTATTTATATCTCGAGTGGTGGTTCACTTATTTCGATCAGAAATGTTTATAGCTTGCAATAATAACATTGAAATGAAATTGAAAGCACCTGGTGCAAATTCTTACATGAGTAATACCACGTTTTGCAGCATCTGGGCTAATTTCGGTGGAGATAAGGATCATTTCACATCAAATCTTCGGAAAATGTATGTTTCCATTGAGTAAAAAAAAAGCCAAAAAAAAAAAACATGGAATAGAATAAAAATGGGAGACAATTTCGTCTGGGATAAGTTTAAGCCCTGTATGAGATGTTGGCTCATATTTCAAAGAAAAGACTTTGTGCAGCCATTCTAGAAGCTCTAATCTTCACTTTGAAATCCTTTTGCAATTAAACGAGGCCCAATTACCATTGATGAGCGTAGTAAAGTATGGAGTTTTTCTAGCTCTTGACGTTTAATCGATTTATAAGTGAATTTTGCTCGAAATTGGTTACGGTTGAATTCGGCGTTAGATTGAGGTAGTATTAGCGGAGGAGGAAAAACGTGTCCAATAATTAATGATAGAGAAGGTTTTTCTATTTTTGGTTTATATATATTTTTTAAAGTTTCTTAACTGAAAACATTTTAGGAATTTTTACTGAATTAATTAAATTAGTTCTGTAATTATTTTTAAAAATGCATGCAGATTTTGTTTTCCAATTTCCAATCCAGTGAATATTGTCTCTTCAATAAATAGTGGCATTGACTGTTGCCCAAAGCAACGCATGTCATATTTTAGTTAGAAAATATGAGCTTATTAATAGAGATATGGCGGTTACGTATTTTTAACTTATAGATATAAGATATAAGTTGTATATATAAAAAACGGAATCGCCAAACCTTTAATAGCTGTTACATTTTTTGGATTAGCTTATTAAATGCACATGTGCACTGCAGTGAAGCCAATATCAGCCATGAGTGAATTCGCTTGGAATTAGTTGAAGTTTTTATAACTAAGCCATGCAAATCCTTTATTACAGCCATTACAAACTCGCCCATCAAAAACATAGTTAAATCCGGTATCGGATGCTTAATGCAATCAGATTTGCTGTACATATATCTAACATGGTTTGCACCTTGCGCAAGAAGATCACTGTCGCGAGTAATCAGAGCGGATTTTGCTCGGTGCTCGTCTAAGCAAGTCCTGAAGAATTTCTATCAACTTCTTTGTGATCACTGGAGACACAGTCACAGTCCCTGTTGGCTCTGCCTCTCTTGTGACTGGGTGGCCAGTCGGAGATTACTATTGACGCTTCAGTCGTGTTTAATTCTTTTCAGCTTTGAGCTCGGATGGCGACTGCACACTCACTCTCTGCTCTCTAATTGTTCTCTTGGCCAGTTTATCTTGCACATTCTTTACAACAGTGATCAGGAAAGAGGAGTGTTCGCTTCCTCTTCGTTTATAAGCACAAAGTTTTGAGTTTGAGCTTGAACGGAGTTTTCTTTTTGATGTTATATTCTTACGACAGAGTTCGTGACATGCTTTTGCCGATTTATCACCATTTGATGCGGGGATGGAAGGCTTCATTCTTTGGAGATTTTGTGGCTCATCAAACTAAATGCGTCGCTGCTGACATCATTGCCACATTGTACGAGATGCTTCGCCAACATCTCATCCTTTTCCCCTTCTTCCTAATAGACCATTCAAGTGACTAAAGCGCTCAGTTCTCGCTATCCTAGAAGTGCGAATATAAGAGCATCAGTTGAAATGTGACAAAAGCATAATTTATCGTTAAAAAATGGGCTTTAAAGAATAAGGTCGGTTGATGGTTGACGGATAAATTAACCAGAATGTGTATTGTAGAATTTTGACATTTTATTTTATTTTATTTTTTTGGTTTGAGAATTAATTCGTATTAGAATCGGTTTGAATATCAATCAATAGGGAGTTTCATTAATCCAGTCGGATGTGCGATCTGTATGATTTTTTTAAATTTTGTTTGTTATTTGATATCTGTTTCATCAATTACATTCATAATTACTAAAGTACAAGAGAATGAAAATACAAAATTCTAAAATTGTCCATGCGGTTGTTCTTGCGATTTTGACAAGCAATTTTGAGGCTTGTCAAACACAAAACAAAATGGAGGTAGCCAAGCTCGATCTAAGCGGCCAACTTCAATTATCATCAATACGCAGGAACATCCATGATCACATAACAGCTAGGAAACTCAATAAACGAGTCTGGTATACTCTGGGAAACTTGTGAGTATTAAAACGCTACTAATTGCACTTTATTTCAAAACATCTCATTTTCAATTGGTACAACTAAAACCCAATATGACACAAAATTGCAAAATCAGGTGATTGTTTTTGGAGGCTTTAACAATTATTGATTTTATGATTAATGCAAAATGAAAAAAAAAAATTGTGAAACCAGACATATTATAAAACCTGTATCATTTGTTTAGGTAAAGGGTTTTAAAGTAATTTTATTTTAAGTAGACGTAATTTCCAACCTGTTAACTCTGACTAGATCATTCACAGAGCATTGCAAAAGAGGCATTTATTGAGTGTTTAAGTCTTGACAATGTTGTAGCCTGTTGTTGGTCTAAGTTTCAAGTTGAATTCAGTGGCAATCTAAAACTTGCGCGAAAGGTGTTAAGTTTAATGCAGCAGAAAGTTGTTTGGAAGGTTAGGAATTCTTATTTGAGATTCCCCCTTCCCTTTACCTCTTCTTTAGTTACATTTTATTTCAGTCAAATAGGAGATGAGATATTTTTATTCGAAATTTAAAAAAAAAAAAATTTTTTATGATGTTGATGATTAATTTATAGTTTATGCATGTACTGCCGACAGATGGCAGGGATTTAGTACGGTCAGATTCTGGCTATGAAGTTATCAATCACAAGTTAGTGGGTGTAGGAACAGCAAAATTGGCTTTTCCACTTGGGTTCGGGGGCAGAATAAGACACGAGTTGACATGTTGCTGTTGTGTCAGATAATTTGAATTGATATTACATGTTTATAATACGGAACACAATTTTCTATTAAGTCAATGGGAGAAAAGGGAACTAGTGCAGCTACAACTGCATAACTATATTTAAATTAGATTTTAATGCGAAATATCCGCTATTTATTTGGTTTAAACGATTATAGGCGAAAGTCAACATAATCCACTTACGTAGCAGCAGTAATTTTCAGTGGCGTTATAATTGTTTGGTAGTCTTTTATTCGTGGTATTTTAGCGGATAAAACTTAACTTACTGCTCAGGTTTACCATATAGTCCCTTCCCAATGCTTCGAATTAGTTGGGCCCTCGGTTGGGTCATTGGACAGTGACACTTGGCGGTAATTAGTGGAACCACTACCGTCCTGGTCGTTATTTGAAATGATTATATTGAAGCAGAGCTGATCGATGTCTTTATCCGGGCAACCTATATGGTTCCAAAACATATTGCAATTATATTTCAATGTATTACAATGTATTTTGAAAATTGAAATGCAGTAAGTTTCACGATACGCTATTGGTTTGCAAATGGTACTACTTTGTGTAAAATGTATTACGAAATTCATTCCACAATATTATAATTTATGAAATATGAATGCATTGTCAAAATAAATTTTCTAAAATATTTTAAGAAATTCATTATTTAATGTGTAATTTAATATACCGTACTTGAATTCCGCGAAATGCTGTACATTTTGGAATACATTTATTGTGCAAATTTAAAAATATGTTACAAAGTATACTTTTGAACCATATAGGAAGTGGTGCTTATAGTGATTTTCGCAGTGCTTTGTTGGTTGTTTTGTTAACAGAACAATGTCATTGAAATTCTAGGACTGGGAACAAAACCACAAATCTTACTGGACTCCATCCAACCAAATCATCACAGTCAACTAATCACTTCATACTTGAAGAATAGGAGGATTATTTGGTTGGAGTTTTTGATAAGACAGTGGTAGTGCACCTGTCTTGAAACAAAGACTTGTGGTTCGATTTCCAGTCATGAATTCCTTGCTGGTTTCTGACTCTTTCCCCCCTTCTCTGTAAGTCTACTTGAACTTTATTTATCTTGGTTTCGAGGTATGTGGTTTATTTTTTTTACATATTTCAAAGGGATTTTGTTATTTAAGAGTCAATAATAAAAAATGTAATAGTTTTTTTCCTCTGAACTATTGGCATATCTAAAGCTGTCTATTCAAAATCCATTTTAATGTTAAATGTATTAATACCATTCAAATGCAATTTGAAATTCACTCGAGCGACAAATAAGATGAAAGCAGCATAGAAAAGTTTTATCAGAAGTATTTTGTAGCGATAAAAAAACACGACAAGTGAGTCAGGCTAGGACTTAAATGCGACATTTAGATAAGGAACGTTGCCTTAAATTTTCTGTAACCCATAAAACGGAAAGTTTGAGTTTGGAATAAGCAAGTTGAATTTTCCTGTACAGTATAACGTTTTTGGTGCTTAGAAAATAAAAAGCATTTTCTGACCTATACATTCGACGCGAGATGACCTCTGTGCGCTGTCTTGGGATTCTGCACGAGGCCCCAGATGTTGTTAGATAGAAGTCTCTCGGTTGTGTGAGATTAGGTTGAGTCTTCGTCTTTCTTTTTCTTCTTTTCTCTTCTGAATCCTTCTACTTTGATTTATGAAAGGGGGAAAGGGGGATTTTGGCTTAAAATTAAATTTGCATTTGAAGACATGTTTACAATTTGCTTTGTGTGTTAGTCACTTTAATTAAAAAATTTATTGCTATTTTGAAAGTTTCGTGTAATGCCGGTATGTTGTTTTGATATGTATTTTTCTCTTGTTATCTGAAAGTTGCAAAATTTAATGAAAAATTTACGAGTAATAAAGAGTTGTTTTGTAAATGCAATATATTTGTCACAAATCTGCACAATGGGATTGATTATTATTATTATGGATTGTTAATAGATAGTTTAGATTATTTGTAGCAATTCAATTATTACTTTTATGTTTCGTTGGAATAATATCTAATCTACTGAATGATTCTCAAGAACAAAGAAACTTGACAACCGCTTTAATTAAAATTCAGTCGATTTCAAAATTGGTGCAATTAAGATGTATTTATTTTACTTTAAATACATACATAAGAAAAGAACACAAAAATTACATCTTGTATTCAAATGGAAATAAACTCAACTTATCTTGTTAAGGTGACTTAACCCACGTTAAAAATACGTGCGAATTCAATAAAAAACATTGCCACAACCTTTATTTTGGCGTATCTCTAACATGTCGCATTTTAGTAGTAATTTCAAGTTTTATAATCGCAAATGCATTGTCAAAATACATTTTTTTCAATGGTATTATGAAATGCATTATTTAATGCAGAAATAATATACTTAAAATCTGCACACAGCTATATATTTTGGAATGCATCAATGTATTTTACGACGTATTTTTTACCCAAATGGGCAAGTATGGTAAATTTTCATGCGCAACATGAATTTGGTGTCAAAATACCGAGCGCGAACTGTAGTGTTAAAGTTGTTTTTATATATGCGTATGTATAAAGCAGCACCAGCACATTTAAAATTTAAATTTAAATGCACCTTATAAATTTTATACGTCTATTTGTAAATAGTTAGGGATATTAGACGTCTTTACAGTTAGTTTGGAGTCAATAAAGTGAAGGGGATTTATTCTTCAAAATAAATTGGCACAAAAGACAATTTTGGAGGAAATTTGTCAGCACCACAGTAAGTGTCGGTCAATTTCGGTACACAAGTTTATCAGAAACCAGAATGGGGCATGGTGTGGGTTTGAAATGCAATATTTTTCTTAGCATGAGATATGGGCGTTTGAAAGAAGAAGATAAATTTTGCTTCTTGATATTTGGCAAGCGGGTCGCAATTTGGCAGTAACTGCCGACAAATAACATAGTGACGGTCCACGTTACGTGATGAATGAGTTGTTTTCGCCACCCCGCAATAAGTCTAATTGTCTGCGAATTGAACTTTTTGAGAAATATTGCCCAAAAGTGAGTGAGACTGGAACCAATGGAGCTACATTTGCTGAAGCAGTAAATTTTTACTCGCACCAGTCTCGCAGCTCTATTTGATATTGTCAGTAATCGGTCAAACGTTTAGAAGAAAATATAAAAAAAATAATAATCTTTCCAAAATATTTTCTATCAAATAAAAAATTGCAATTTGGAACATGACTAGATATTATTGTTTACGCAAACGTTTCTGCTGCACTGCTCTTACAAATTACAAATGGCGTCGTTCGCAACTCAACTTTTTATCCTCAAATTGAATTTTTGTGCGTTTCCAGGTAAATTTTATGCGTTTAAAGTGTGTTGTAGTTGTTTTTACACGTTACAGTACGTTACAACAGTGAATTTCAACATTTAATGGACGTTTGGGAGTGGTAAATCACAATACACCGTTTTGTTAGGACCTGTATCCTGTTGCGTATCAGATTTGGTTTGGAAAGTAAATTGGGCAACATTACCCTATCAGACAGGCGTTTTATTTTACCAAGCGAGACAATGGGCGCAGTGCAGACAGAGTACACGGAACGAAGCCTCTCAGTAGAAATTGCCTTTTACATGTAGATAATGTTGGCGTGTGCTAGACAGTTGTAAAATGCTTGTGACAATTTATTTTTTTTTTCTTTTTTTTTTCCTTTTTTATTTTAGAGTCGACAGCATCCAAGTCGTCCGAGTCAACGCTGAATCGTGATCTGCGCCAATCTTCTCCGAGTGATGCGCCCACAAGCTCCGAGCACGAAATTGAATCACAGTTTGACAATACGACTTCAACCAATGTTACAGCTCAACTCGGCACGACAGCTTATCTCCATTGCCGGTTGAAGCAACTGGGCGACAGAACGGTAGGGATCCATTTTCTGCCATCTATTTTGCCTTCTTTTATCGTCCTCGACAAAATTCTGCAGCTCGGGCAATGTTGCTTGTTGCGTGTTTGAAGGTCTGGACTTTGTAAACAAAGTATTTCCGATTTTTGTTGGGAAATTATATTATGCAGATTTTTTTATTTTTTTATATATATATATATATATATTATTTTTGCATGACTAGTTTCCACACGGTTGGTGCATGACCGTGATAGGTCATTTTGACCTCCACAGGGAGTTTCAAAGTGTTTATGCAGGTGCTGGGGATATTGATCTTAACGAACGTGTCAGAAAAGTTACCCGAATAAGGGGTATAGTAATTCTGCAATTTAATATCAAAAATAAAAAAAATAAATTTTGCATGCAGGAAAATACATTTTTTTTTTTTTTTTTTAAGTAAAGTAAGGTCAGTTTGATTGTGTGATTACAGTTGTCACGGACTTGAATTTTGATCAGTTTTTAAAATGCACGCATGCGCAACCCATACTAAAAAAGTTGGTCATTTTGAAATTATTGGTTATAAAAAAATTTCATAATATAACTATATAAGACAGAAAATTTTGGTGATTCTAAAATTATTTAATCGCAAGATAGTCACTTTATATGGACTTTTATGACTAAATTAAAAGTTATAATTAAATTACAATGGAAGATGAGTTTAAAAATGACAGTTACAATTCATTGCAATTGTTATTATCATTATTATTTATGTGATTTTATATTTTCAATTATTAATAGAGAATTATTTATAATAGAATTATGATTGGTTATTTTCAACGCGCTCAACCAACTGTGTTCTAGCCAGACATTTTTCCTACTGACATTTGGTCGCGAAATTCGTTTTAAGTGCATTGACATATATTCAATTTCGACTGAATCATGACTCTAAACAAAAGCATAATTGACTGAAAAAGCAAATAAAATGTGAACCCTAGAACAGAATTGGAAGCACCAGATCTTCCATTTTTCCACTCTGAGGGTTGGCCATTTGGTGATGAATGTTTGGATTTTATTGCCACTGTTTTTGTGTTGTTTGGATACTATTCTATTAACATTTATTGCATTCACGTCTCTAAGATTTAAATTAAAACGCTGAGGCGAAAATACAGGGCAAACAATTTCGTCTACAGTGCGAAATGAAGTTTGGTGAGACATTTGGTTTCTACTTTTTCCGATTGTTTTCAGACTTGAAGCAGTTGTGTCTGGAGAGATTAAAATGTTAAATGAATCTCATAAAATTAGGAGAAATTAAATTTCTTCCGAATGATTTTTTTGTTTAATTTAGGGGGAAAGAATATACGTTGTTTTGAAACGATGTTAAAGTTGAGTGTAAGTTGCTCTGTCGTTATCTAAAAAGAAGTAAAAGAAAAATAAACTGGCTATGAGGGAAAAACAGCAAATGGGTAAATTTGATAGTCGGTTTGAAGAGATTTTAATTTATTATGTTAATGTGAACTGCGGGTTTGATTTTTGAATAGGGTTTAGTCAGTGTGGGAGTTGATTAGATTTGGCAGCAGAATTTTCCAATATTAAGCCTTACTATGCTGACAGAACAAACAAGAGACTGGCTGTGCAAATATTAGTCGATGAGAGAGTTTTTAATTTGACTTGGTAAGAAATTTATGGCAAAGAAAAAAGATATTTTGAATTGTAATTTCCGTTTGTCAATCAATAAAAAAAAAATGTAAACTTTTTTTTTTTAATGAAGTGAACTTGAAAAAAAAAATGGGAATTTTCATGACAACTTTATTATTTAATTTTGGTCACTTTTATAAAAAAAAATAAAAATAAAAATGAATAATTGTTATTATTAACTCCGTTGACAAATTGCATCATATTTGAAGCTTGTTTTAGGTTAGGCTTCACTGCCGCATCCCAAATGCGACGTTTTGTTAAAATATTTCATTTACACCAATGAAATTTACAGCTGTATCTAGGGAAATTAATTGGATCTTGCACATCTACTTTTACATCACATTTGTGGAACATAACTCGAGAAATAAAATGTAAACAACGGGCAAAACGAATGGAAAAAATTGACGCGTGAAATATAATGAGGTGAAACGAAAGCACATGTCCCATATCAACGCGGCTTCTGATTGCAGCAAATGTACTTATTTTATCAGATATTTTTTTTCGCTTTTAACTCTCAATTTAAATTGGCAGCGCTTTAAATCTCTTATTTTAAAAATCTAATTCCCAATGCGGCCGAAAGTTGTTTCTTTAAGAGTTTCTTATGTGTCTGAGACGATAGGTGGATGTTGTTCACTCCCAACGGTTTTGCTCGCTACACATTCTGATAACCTCGAGTTAAACACTCTAAAACGTCGTATCTACGTCGTGTTTGTGGTTTGTTTATTTATTTTTTTGTAGATTGGTATGCCGACTTATCGAATTTTTAAAGGATAAACTCGAAACAATTTATTTCTTCAGATGGCGATTTTCTTCACGTGCAACTTGACAACTGATTTCCTTATTGAGTAATAACCGCAAACAGTGCATTGCTCAAGATGGTGCGGTTACCGCGATTCAATTTCATCAACTCATTGAAATTCTATTTTTAATTAAAAGGGAATATTCAAGTTGATGCAATTTTTAATAAATGATAATGCGAAAGGACAGGTAATACAAAATCATTGGTGAATACCGTGATTACGTGTATATTTAACGTCTGTTGATGCCATCATCTTGCTATTTTTTACAGAAGTATATGGGGGGGAAAAAAATTTAAATTTTGTTTAAAGTGAAGAATTCGCAAAAAGAAAAATTGTCATTTGGCAAGCCGGGAAGAAAATGTACTTTTGCTTTCCTCTTGCAATTTCTCTGTAGCTCTCGTACGTTTTCTCTCTCTCTCTCTCTCTCTCTCTCTTTCTTCACATCTCGCCAAATCCAGGGTCTTCCTCAATCACATGGCACTTTGCTGGCTTCCGTCGGGTAGCATCCGCTGTCGGTCCCGCCAGTTTGCACGGCAAAGCGCACTTCCCTCTCAAATCCCGAGCTGAATTTAGCGACCATCAAGCCAAGATAGAGACAGCTGGGCACATGAGTGACTTAAGCACGCGTTTGGATAACTAGAGTTTCATCAGGGTCTAAGGCAATGATGAAGCAGTTAATTGAAGTTCACTGCTGCAAGGAATTGGCTGCTACACTCTTAGCCATTAGGACTCGTCTTCTGGAGAATTAAATAAGACCTGGAGTTGTTGTCGATAAAGATTTGTGCCAGGTTCCAACATACCTTATTGCAAAGTGTATGTCTTTATTAGATTTTTATCGTAAGACCGAGGCTTATGTAGGAAAATTGAAGCGCTTTGGAAAGGGATTTTGGAATGGAGATAAGTCACGGATTTTTTTTTTGTTTTTTTTTTCTGGGATTAGTTTGTCATTAATGATTACGAATGGGTTATTTTGTGTGTAGTGGGTTAATTTATTGGTTTTGTTTTGTTTTGGTTTTTTTTTTTTGGGGGGGGTGGGTTGTAGGAAAGAAGTTTATTTTGTTGGCCTAGTTTTCTCATTTGCTAGCACTTGAAAGAAAATGATATGCCATCTCAATGGGAAAACACGACGTTCCAAAATGATGTTCTTTTAGAGTTTAAAGTGTGCACAAAAGTATGTACGGTACACCTTAAAAAGAAAATTGGAATTTTTTTGTTGACGATTGTTTTTGTATTCAGGAGAAACTAGGAGGAACCAGGAGAAATGTTTTGGGAATTTACTTTTGTTAAACTAGAGGTTTGGCGATTACCTAGCTATAAGTTGTACATATAAAAAACTTAATCGCCAAATCTCTAATATGCAGATTTAGATATTAGATTTTGTAGGTTTTTAATGTATTCAGGGAAATATGCTGACAATTGAGTGTCACAATAAATGACCACATTCTTAACTGCTGATAATGCTATTGATTATTCAGCTGTCTTTATCTTAAACAAGACACAAAGCAAAGCATGTTTTTCAATTTTTTTTTTTAAATTGTAAAAATGTCAACAATTTTTTTTTTTTTTTGCTTTTGAACTTTTTCCGATATATAATTTATTTCAATTAGAAGTTGTGGCAGACTGGTTTTTTGGTGGTTCGACTAAGACGAAACAAATGATGATTTATAAAATCGTCGTCGAGTGAATAATTAAGTTTGACTAATGCTTTTCGATATCGGTGTTTAGATTTATAAATATTTTCAGTGGAGGTCGTGTTGCCGTTTCAATAAATCTGTATCAATCTGGATTTATTGCTTGGCCTTTTCTCTGGCGAACGAGCACTAATGAAACAAGTCCTCGATCGAATGGTGTGCAGCACGTTGTGGCGAAGCCCCGATTTCACCGCACGGCAGCAAAAGAATGTAATTTTTATTGGGAACATCAACTGGTTTCTATTGGGTCGGTCGGTCGGTCGTGTGCAGATGCTGATCACCCGCCCATGCCTGGTGATTGTAACAAAGGGCAAACGATTACACCACAAGAGTCTTGTTGATTTACTGCTTCATGTTGTAGCAAGGTCACAAGACTTGACGTTTTACTGCTGAGCAAATGAGATGATGAGTAATTTATTAGTGCGGGGATGTTGGGTTTAATGCAGGTTGAGGAACGACAAGTTGGACAATTTACTGTATTTCGCACAATCGGTCGGTAGTTGTGCTGATTTTTTTTTTGTTTTTTTTTAATAAAAAAGACAAAAATAAAACAAAATATAAAAAAAAGCGAACAAAAATGGAAAGAAATATTGGCATATCCTGTCAAGGTCATTCCTATGGTAATTTAGTCTTCTTCACTTGACGTTTTGGCATATTCCAGAGACCATCTTCGGAAACAAGAGAAGAAAATTAGTTTTGTGTTTCATAAAACCCGTGAAGATAGAAGAATATATATTTGGGCTTGCTTAACTGTAATTCAGCCTTAAGAGAAATCTACAAGTAAGAAAAGAGACCGAATGATATAGCTGAGCATAAAAAACGTCATTATCCACCAAACAAAAGACACGAGACTGTTGCGATAGAGAAATTCTTTTTAGAAAGCGCAGAATGAACGCACCTAATGTAAAATCAATAACAATTATTCTAAGAAGTTATATTATAAGTGAAATTTTGCTCTGAAACAAGACATACGAGTTATACGCTTCTTTTTAGTTGACGTTTGAATGCGTTTAATGCAAAAACTTGAGTACATAAAATCGATATATTAGTCGATTAATATTTTGTCCGGAATCCCTCGCTATTTATTGATTTGGAGAAACGTTTCTGGTTCTGATGTTGAAGGCAATGATGTGCGAACGTCTGAAGATCATGCCAAGGTTATCCAGATGCTTTCTCGAAATTATACATTGTTGTAGTGTGTGAGAGTATGCATTTCCTAAAAGGATTTTCGTGCCAATCAAAGTCACTGCAAGTTTGCAACAGTTTGCATACATTTTCATAATATTGGATTTAATAAATAAAAGGAACGTTTTTGAATGCAAAGGAAGGGCGAGGTGGAGTTGCGTGTAGACAGCACTGCAGGATTTGTTGCGCAAAAAAAGGACAAGTGGCATTTTGTGACACAGTTTGTTTGCTAGAATGAACAACATCGAAAGAGGTCTCGGATAGCGAGTCGAGATATCCAGTAGGAAATATAGATGGCAGACTGGGTGAAATATTTGTGGCAGCGGAAGCCTGATTTAGCGATTAAAGAGATAAAGAATGCCACATCGCCCAGCGAAAAATACATGAGACCTAACCTGCACTATAGATTTCCACAGGGAATAAATTAGACTCCCGTCTGCTGCTGACAGAGTAATATAAACCCTTCGTTGCAAATCTCCCCCTTCCTGTCTTGTGTAATCATATTCAAAATAATAGCTCAAGTGGGGTGGAGGGAGACAGGTGTAAATTACAAAACTTGTGTCGAAATGTGCTATTTTTAAATAAAGAAAAAGGGGTAGTTTAAGTGATTTTTATACAGTGTTGGGAATTTGAGTGGATGGATTATAACGGACGGTTTAGCGTGATTTGAAAGCGGGGTTGGAAGATATGATTTAAAGTTATGTCGAAAACATGGAAATGAGGATGGGAGAGTGTAAAAATTTGGGTTGAAATGCTATGGGGATTCAGTTTCATGCACAGATTATAATTTTATTTGTATTAAAATAATAATATAAAAACGTAAGGTTATAATGCAAGTTGTGAGATTTTAGGTTATTTTTTGGTTTAATCAAAGCGGAATTAACTCAATGGTTAAAATCAACACTAGGGTGGCGCAACAGTAAGATGGTTCGTTTTTTTTATTTTCGTTCATCAAAGTATTATACACGTATCGATTCGTCTCGGTGGTTGGAATCTAACGAGCTATAATTTTTTAGATTGCTGTTTTAGTTTGAAAAATATCACGTGTAGAATTGTTGAGGTGGTAGATTGTCAAACGGGGCGCCATTTGCAATAATCTTTACTTTTTTTTAAATTTACACCAGTCTGGATAGGATTATTTTTTTGGGTTATTGGAGTGTTCACTCCAATATCATAATTTGCAATGTTTATGTATATTTGACGACGCTGCTTCGTCAGCACCTCCTGGCGAACTTGAATAAAAACTTTTATTTTAATTTTCAAATTAACATGTGAGTTCTTTTTTATTTGCTCCAACTGAAAAAGGCACTTTGTGTAACGTATACAACAGTTATAACTTATGATATAATCTTTGCACAAGCGCAGTTTGAACTAGATATTGCGCAGTTTACGGCAGGTAAGTTTTCGTTATAAAAACCCCCGTTATGCTTATTACACTATTTATAACATAAAGCATTTGTAAGTACAAGGAAAAAGTGCTTCCCGTAAACTGTGTATTATTTTAGTTGGAATTAATTTAATCTAAAAGATTGATAATAATTTCTCGCGTGAAACCCCCTAGTGTTTGTTTTTTGTTATTATTGTGCTATTGAATTGAATATTATTTTGTTTCTTGACCACTAGGGGCTTTTATAATTGTTTGTGGTGAAATGAGTTAGAGTGTGTGTGTTAATTCTTTAATTTTCCTTACCCTAAATATAACTTGTTCCTGTTAACGTTTCCACCACACGTCGCCTCAACCATCAGTTTAAATCCGCATCCATTGGACATTTTAATCGCAAGTAAAGAAATTACACGTACAGACGAGAGAAAAGTTTCTATTAAAAATTTAATTTAAATTTTAGTTTAATCAAATTTACCTGGTAAAGCAATTACGAGATTTATTGCTTTTTTTTTTATCCTTTGTTGAGTGTTTGGACATTGGAAAAAACGGAGGAATATGTTGAAAAGTTTTAGCTCACATTTGTTGTCACAATGTCTTTTGGGAGCGTGCTTTGGGAGTAGAAATGTGAAACTGGATTAGAATGGAATTTTGCGGATCAAAAGGACACCGGCATTCTGTTGGCAGGTTTGTTGACAGATCCTATGACCGTGGAAGCACGTGCTATTAGCCAACGGGTAGGTCCATTGAGTATCTAGCAAATTAAGTGGAAAGATATTATAAATTTGCTTTGTAGAAGGGATATCAAGTGTGAATGACGATTATTGCTCTTAAGGTTCAACCAAAGTGCACCATTGGAACAAATTATTTGATTAAAGATAAATTTGAAATTTGTCTTTCGAAATCTGGAAGTTTGTGCGCGCATATGGACATTAATCGAGACTTCTTTTACTGGCGTGGACTGCGGACACACAAATCACAACATTTATATTCTTGCCAAGTTTATGCATCTGTTTACATACACAAGTGCAAAGTTTTTCCTGGAACCAGGAACAACAATAAAAGTAAAAAGAAAGCCTTGTTTTAATACACTCGTTAAATCCGGTGGAGGAAATTGGATGTGTTTTGTTATTTCACCAATTGTTCGTTAAGATTGACTTAGTTTTTGTAGTTGTATGATTAAAAGCAGTGTGTAAACAGAAGTCGTAACTCGGGGTCCATGTTTGTTGTCTAGTGAGAAAGCCATTTTTCAATAAACCAGCTGGCCTGTCATTTTCAATATTGATAGCGACTTGTGCACTGGATCTGTGACAAAAGTCTGAAATCAGCACTGTGATTGCTGCAATTGCATCGTAACTTTTTTCTATATACTCACTCCCATTCCTTTCGTTTCTATCCTTCCCTATTTCCACACCCGCACTGATCTCTCGCAGGCGAATTGAACATTTTTAGGATCTGGGAAAACAAATTTTGCTTGTTCAATATTTTATCACATTTTCCTATTGCAATAAGGGATTTGCTCCAAAATTGGGATTAAAAATAATGGGTTTACATAATTAAATGGAGCTTATCAATTTATCGAATAAGATGATTCGGATTAACACTGATCTGAAAATTGTCATTGGGTGACAATCATTTTCTTAATAACAATGCAGGCTGATTGTGCTCCTTTCTAAAGAGATAATTTCCTAATTTCAGTCTTTATTTAGCAGTATTGAGCCTAACAATGCTCAAATAAAGTAAATAAACAACAATAAACTTATTAACAACAGTTTGTTGCTTTATTCGCTTTGTGTGCAACAAGCTTGACAATTGCTACGTTAAATGCATGTGCGGAATGTGATGTGCAGTTTGAATTTAGCATCAAGGTAGCGGACGCAAATCGTAGTTTAGGAGAAGATTGAGCTGTTCGGTGTAGCCATTTTCATGTGCGAAGCAGCGCAGCTATTCTGTCGTTGTTTTCGATGGGCGAAAGCAGCTTTAGGTCTTTAAAAAAGGGAGCAAATTGGATCAGGCAAGCAGACTCGCTAATAAGAAAGGCGTTTTATCTTATTCCTCTAATTCTTAAGTTTTCTGAAAATCGATTTCTATCGAGTGGCGTGTCAATTTGCGGCCATTCTGCCGTCCACAGGTCTGGTTTGCAGTTTGCACCACAGGTCTTTCATTGGGGTTACTCATGCTGCAACAACATGATGAATAATCTGCAAATGGCAAATAACATTAATAATAATAATAATAATAATAATAATAATAATAATAATAATAATAATAATAATTGCAGTATTATTAACGGTAGCTAACGCGCTTATCAGGTATAGCTTTAATAATGATTATTTTTTCTTTTGATAGTCTAGTTTAGGTAATCTGATTAATTCCCATAAGGATTGGAAACATGATATGATAGAAGTTTGAGGAAAAAGATAGGCTTAACTTTAATGCTCGAGGCCCAATTGTTGGAGACGATTTTAATCTTCTTCATATAGCAGTATTTCTGCTAAAGGCTTCTTCAACAGTCCTCCTTGCGTTTCTTTTTTCATTACAAGGTAAATGTAGGCAAAATTGAGTGGGGCTTGATGCCAAGGGGAATTTGATATTCAATTGAACATCATGGACCATTTGAACCTGGTAGATATAAATTCTTTTCGCTGTTAGCCTCGAGTCACTAACTTGAGTGATCCGCGTGTTTAGAATTCTCTTTGAGAGCGCATTTGTTTTGATTGATTTTTTTTCCCTTTTTTTTTTTTTTGTTTTTTTTTTCTTCTGTATACGTTTGTATATTTACAACATTGATGGTTCTCATCTTAAAGAAAATGCTTTCTAAAATCATTTGAGAAGGTCAAAATCTGTTGACTACACTGAAATGACCCAGAAAGAGATAAACCAGCGCAGACTGTTTTCTGTTTTTGTTGTGTCGTGTCTGGCAATTACCAGATGAGGCACAAAATCATGGGGATTTGGGTCAAAGTTATCCTGATGTTCTTTTTAACGAGAATCAAAGCTCATTGCTTCGTGCTGTAATCATTTTTTTGGGTTTTATTGAATTGTTTGCACGCATTTTGTTTACCTAATTGATTTATTGTCTGTTTTGAAAAGTGGCTTTTATTTTCCACCCATTGGGCTGTTTGTGCAAATGTTGGGCTGAATCAATTTGAGAGGATTAAAAATGAATGATGCGAATTGTTTTCCACTTTTTTTGAAATAAATAGATCTACAACTGACTTAAAAGTGTACAATCAACTCGCCTAAATCCCAAATTAGCACAGGCTGGACTGAAAATGTGAAATTAACCAATTATAATTTTTTAATTGGAAAAAAAAAAGCGAGAAATTTATTTCCATGGACATTTTTGGGGGTTAATGATTAGAGCTAAGTGTTGAGTTTTTAGTTGTTTTTATTTTATTCGTTATCCGGTAATGTTTTTCTGTGTTTTTTTTATTTTTATTTCGTTTAGTTTTTATTCGGAGCTCATCTCCCTCCTAAACAAAATGATTGCTTTTCTAAAAGAGGAACAAATCCTCAAACTAATCAATAGTAGTGTCAGATCAGTTGTAAGCAGACGGAAAAGGAAAAAGACAGGCTTTTCAAAGTATCCGCAATCTTTTACTGATATTCTCTAAGACTCGCTGATCAGCTTATTCTGCACAAAATGAAGTTTGAGATGGAGATAGAAGGATGATTGAAAAAAAGAGAAAAGAAAAGCGTAGTGAAAAGGGGAGAAAAATTTCGTTTTCTTTTGTATATCTGAGATTTCATTTATTTGAGAGGTGTGAATTTTCAACAGCAAAAGAAGGTAGACAATTCAATTCAATTGATAATAAATAAAGAAAATTATCTAAGTGAAATTTGAGTAATTGTGGTTGAGGTTGTGGCTACAATAAATTTATTTATTTAGTTTGTCGTTTTGAATCACTTAAAACATTTTTTTATTTATTTTTTTTTTATTTTTACTCAACTGTTTACATGTAAACGACTTGGAGTCGTTTATTTCGCTGAAATTTCGTTTATTGCTGTCGTCATCTTGGATTTGGACTTTACATCGATCGGTTAGTGGTAACGTGCTTTTTGTGCATTCCACGTGTGCACAGCTGACTGACAATTAAGTAAGTCAGTTCAAAGTTTTAAACCGTTTTATTTGATTGGAAAAGTATACAGATTAAACGGTCTGTTTAAGTCAGTGCATTCAATATTTACACGATAAGTTCCACAAGTTTTTTTTTACATAAGAATATTAAAATTATTGAAAATGTACACAACGACGCGTCACAAGGAACCAAAAATTATTGCAAATTTTAATTCTAATTGTACTAAATAAATTAATTTTGCTGACTATGGGTTTGTCAGTGATTCGACAAAATATAAATACTACCACCAGGTGTCTCACCCTACTCCAGGGCAACATGAAAGATTAAGGGAAATTTGACTCGGTCAACTTGATGACTTTTTACTACAAAGTGAAAAATATATATTTTTTTTTTTTTTTTTTTTTTTTTGCTTTCTTGTTAAGTTAGAATGAAATAAAGGTTCTTTGAGCGGACGACGGCAGTGTGTGCTGTAACCAGATTAAAAAGAAGGCCGGTCAAATGCTGAAGCATGATTGCATGCAGTTCCAGATGTGCTCTCTTGCATGAACACACGAGCAGACTTTATCCTTTTTGATAGCATGCAAGAGAATCTTTTGCCATAAGGCTGCTTAGGTTTATTCCCATTATAAAATATGCATAAGAATGCATTTACATGCGCAGACTTGTTTTTGTGATTAAATTTTCAAAACTGTCACTCAACGTTTGGTAATTGGGAAAAAGAATCTTTTTAATCAAATTGTTTCGAGGCAATGATGAGTCGAAGGTTTATTTTTTTAATGCGGTGAAATTTAGATTTTTTTAAACTTTTTTTTTTTTTTTTTTTGGGGGGGGGATAGGGGGGACCGTTGGGGGGAAAGAAATAATCAATGGAATAAAGTGATTTTTTTTTTTTTTAGATGATATTTTTTTTTTTTTTTTTTTTTTTTTTTTTTTTTTTTTTTGGTAGAGGGTTTTTAAAAATTTAATAATAAATGATGGATGTTGGGTGTTGGATCCTTGATGCATTTACAGACTGTCCAAGGTTGTTACTGCTTTATAGGTGTTTTATGAGAAGAGAAAGCAACTAATCAGAACAAGGAGGGGATGAAAAATTCATTTCACGAGATGGTGTTAGGTAATGATAAGAAAAATTCTGAATCAAACGAATCTGTGGGGATTTACCATGCTAAATCACGTCAGTCCAGACCAGAAGACGCTTCATTTTTCAGGATTATATTTTCATAATTCATTTTCATTGGGATAAAAAAAATTATTTTTTTGGCTTTAGATAGTGTTAAATTTGTTGCATTTTTAATTGCAGCGACTTGAAGGAATTTGTTGAAATCATTAACAAAATTCAATAATAATGTCAACAAATGCAGTGTATTATTATTGAAAATCTAAAGAGTAAAATGTACTGTATTGGGATGAACAAATAGGGCAAAGAATTTATTTTTCTTTTATCAAAATTACTGATTTATGAATTTCTGCTAACAGAATTGAGTTTTTCATTTTGTGCAAATGCAACATAATTTCGGTGCGATTTTCTAATACGTTTATCGATTTGTAGCTTCGTTTGTCGTCGGTCTTTTGGCTAATAGCGATAGTCATCTTAAAACATGAACTTTTATTCACGAAACTCGTTTAAATCTTTTTTTTTTTTCCTCTTGCAAAACCTTCTTTTTCTTATCTTGGTGATTACGTTCCGTTTGTTCATTAACTAACATGTGCAGATCAACATTGCAATTTAAAAACTTCATTTTGTTCGTCTCGACAACTAGTTCTGCGAAAATCATGTTAATGAAACGGCGAATTCTAAAAAGAAGAAGAAGAAAAAAATAATTGAAGAGTAAAATAAAAGGGACGGGAAAGAGACGAGGAGAAAAGGAAGTGGATAATTGTATTTTTGCTCTTTTGTGCTGATTCATTTGCCTGCACCTTTCTCTTATTGAAGACTGTGAGCCTATCGTGACCAGCGTGGTTCAGATTTTAAGTTAGACTAAACTTTATTTTTGGTTGTACAAGTACATATCAATTTAAAAGATTAGCGAGGGCCAATCCTAGTGAACGGATTAAGGGATTTAATCTGTGAACGATTGGGGTCAGTTTGTGACCCTGGTGAGGGGGGCCGGAGGTCACACCCCCTCCCCTCCCCCAAAAAAAGTTTAATTGTTTCTTGATTGAGTTGGTTCGTGATAGCGTTTGAGTCGCGAGCGATGTGCCTTCTATGCTCGCGTTCTGTCGCCGAGGCGTTTGCATACGAGGTACGTTCCTCGCACCTAACGTTGTCCGAGTTCGGCCGGATTCGCGATTTATCCAAGATGCACTCACTTTTTTTCATTCACTTCATTGGTCGTTTGTGTTTGCGTGCGAACTTTTTGCGAGCGAACTAATTGTTCTCGTGGGTCGTGTGTTACGTGGACCGTGTTCGTTGTAACATGTACGTTACTCGTGACTTCGTGGATACGATTATTCGTTTGGTCTCTAATCGTTTTATGTAGGTGCGATTGTCAACTGCGCCATGTGAGCCTATCGTGACCAGCGTGGTTAAGATTTTAAGTTAGACTAAACTTTATTCCGGTTGTACAAGTGCATATCAATTTAGAGCATTAGCGAGGGCCAATCCTAGTGAATGGATTAAGGGATTTAATCCGTGAACGATTGGGGTCAGTTTGTGACCTTGGTGAGGGGGACGGGAGGTCACAAAGACCAAACAAGACACTCTTGTTTCGAGTAAAGAATAGTTGTTGTGATATCTTTTTTTTGGCTGGCATTTGCAAAATATGGATGCTAACGAAGCTTAAAGAATGCCTTCGTCTAACTGTTTGCAGCACTTCCTTAATATAGAACTCTGTAGGAATTGAAGGTTTTTGTCTTAAAAGGATTTTAACCACTAAACTATAGCTTTAGAATTAATCTTAACATTTGCATGCATAATCCCGGAGCGAGAGGAGGTTTGAACGCGGTGATGTAAGTTGTATGTGATTATGAAGTGGCTTTAAGTGCACCTTGCTAAGTGTTAATGGGTCAAAGTGCGGTCAAGCTGTGGACTAAGTTGTTGTCAATCACAATCTATGTTCTTTTCAGATTGCGATAATTAAAAATGATGAAATTTGTTTGCGGATGGAAGGGGAAATTGTGGTCATTGGTGCAGTCTGCAGTGGTAGATGTGTTTTGGTTTAGGGGAAGAGGGATTTTTTATTTTTTATTTTTTTTTTATTTTTTATCTTTTCTTTTTTTGGGTCAATTTGAGAGATGTTTGCTGAGTTGGGAAAAGCGATCTTTTCCCTCAAGAAGAATAATGACGGTCATCTGGTTTGAAGTGGGAGTTTGGCTTTGTTTTCCTTCACGCTCTCGTGATCCTCCTTTTAATAGCGTATACTGGTTGCCACTTGGCCTATCAAGGAAAACAGTTGGAAACAAAAGATAACGAGTCTACTCTTAATTGCTTGATTTTGGACCGGAGAGTCTGTTCGACATTTTCAGATCTTGTTGTTTGTTGTTCGAGACAGTTGCTTCAAGTATCCCATTTACTTTTTATCTTTCTAACTGGTTCAAGACCACCTAATTCAACAAAAACAGGACACAGGGGCATTTTATTTCCAATTGAAATAAAAAGCAATAGAAAAAAAATCTTGTTTCTTTTTTCTGTTCTTCTGTTTATTTTTATTCTCGCTTGTTTTCTTGCTTCTATTTAGAGTTGATTGTTTTGCTGAGTTTTTATATTGTATTTCTCTCTCATCACACCTTCGTTGTTATTGTTAGTATCTATATTTTTGCTGGCATTGCGAGTGCAAACTCTATTCAATTAAAGTTTATACGATTCTCTGTTTTGAGACGAACTCGGCGTCACATGATCCGTAAACTGAGGGGTTTGGAAGAAGCGTCTAGACAACTTGTTTCTTCACTTCGATTTTCATTTTCTACGAATTTTCTAAAAAAAATATTTTTATAAACTTGTAAGTTGTAACCACAGACTTGCATCTTACATGATACCGGCTTCAAAGACGTTGGCAGAAGGCGTTGCTTTTAGGATTAATTTTCTCGTTTGAAATTTGCATGAAAAATAAGTTGACATTTTGCAAATTCATTAGAATGTAACAGCATCTAGTGCGACTACACTTTGATTTTTTTTTGTTGGTTGCTCGTGGCCGCAAATTTTATACAGTTTATAATTAAATGGCCAAGCGAACTCTTAGTTGGTATGATATCAAGCGCCTTTGCATGGATCGATACAAGTTGCAGTAATGCATTTGAAATCAGTCTAGATAACACGGTTTGCATGGCAAAGATGAATTGGGTTCAAGGGGATCAGCTTCGACATTCATCAAGTTTCTTGACTGGCTCGAAGTTGAAACATCACACACATCACCGGAGAAAAGCTCGGGAGGGTCAGGTCTCGGGTCTGGTACCACGACTGGTGCAGTGATCTTCAAATTGGTGACCTGTCTATTACGAGATTATCCTTTGTTCGTCCCGTGAGTTAGCTCGCAAGGTCGGACACCCAATTTAATGGTCAGAAGTGATGAACGGATGTTCTGGTCCCTCGGTGCAGTACGGAGGTTGATGTAGTTGTTTTTGTCAGCCGCTGCGCCAGAAACTAAGAAACTGCGAGTGCTCTTAAACACCGGAGGAAATTGGTTGGTATTAGGAGATTAATGATTAAGAAAGTGGGGGATTTGGGGAAAAGTTATTGGCGGAGTTAATTGACACTTTGTTATAAAATTTGAAAATAATTTTTGTTATAAATATAGACATTCTTGTATTCAAATCGTACTCCCTTAACCTTGTTGGTTAACATGTGGAAAGTGCTTAGAGGCTATTCTTTTGTCCATTGCTATGTAGATAGTGTATAATAAAACTCACTGTGTGTGAGTGTGACCTCCGGACCCCTGCACCTAGTGTTGCGGATGCCACCAGAGGTCGTAACATTAGCGTAGCGAACCTGGATTGGCTAACGCTAATTCGAGGGGAAAAGATACCTTGTAAACCGGAAATAAAGTTTAGTTCTTTTGATTTTTACCTAACTCACGTGTCGTTTGTGAACTTAAGTGAGGTAGACCTAAGAGTCGGATGTGTCTAAATAACAAAATTTTTGTTTTTTCAAAATGTCCAAGAGGACATTCACAGATATAAGTGAAGAGCAGATGCAAGAAGTGGTATTAGATGAGTGGCAACGGTCGAAGGGCCTTTGGAGGAAAACACGGCGTACTTTAATTGTCATTTAAAAAACAAGTATTGTAATTTTTGTTTTTAAGGTCACGTGCATGAAGTGTTAATCTTGCTGCTAATTAAAAGCGATATTTGTTGGCAAGTTTTCTGCGGAACGTGTCGGTTGATTGAAATGAGCGCAAAATAATCGAAATTTTATTTAACGCTTTTTTAATGCGACTGCGTGGAACGTCGAAGATCGATGCGGTTAGGAGCAGCGCGCCTTTAAAATTACCCGATGGCAAAATTGTCGCCTTCGGTGAACCGCTGGTCACTCACAAATGTCAAAGTTCCCATACCGAGTTGGTTGGAATTCGATGAAAAAAGAAGTTTTAGTCGTGCTTAATTCTCGACCCCCGAATAGGAGGCAATATAGTGGTATAGAGGGGGCGATCGGCAGAGAGCATGCGTGGAACACATCTCACCCGAGTAGCATGCTAATACGGTTGTTTGGAGGCTTCCTCTCGATATATCAAGTGCTTGAAATGACATGGTGTCAGCGGAAGAATGCGATTATGAAGCTGGAGAGAGTTCAGTGGCCTGGGCTATATTCGAGGTTAACATTGGCCAGGCATTAAGCTCTAGCGCGAGTCACCAAGGCACGAAGGGTGGCTCCCTCCAGTCTGTGCTATGCATGAACTGCACTCGTTTTCAGTTGCCTGCTTGGCTATGATTGCAGTAAAGCAGCTTGTCTTTTGCACTACTTTCCCTGCAAGTGCACTTCTTTAGCGGCAAATGAGCCAAAGAGAATTGCACACTCTACTCGGATTAGAGCATGTTTATTTTTTTTTCTTCTTGGTATTATTATTTTTTAAATTCATGTGTGGATTTTGAGGTGGGCACTCGTTTATAAGCGACATGAAATCGTTGGTGGTGGGTGGCCACAATTTCAAATTGCTCTTGCAGAAGAAGATAAATTGGAGATGAATGGGGTTTGGTCTAGTGAAACAATTTGGTTTGTGGATGAGAATAGGAACGAGGTGATTATAATTTCGTGTAAGTATGGGCTTGGTTTGATCCAATGTGGAGGAATCTTGATTATAATTTTTTTTTTTCGTCGAGATTTTGTGCGATTTTGTAATTAAAATATGGAGTGAGTTGCGCAAATCGCTGACACGCCGCCGGTATTAGTTAATGAAATTAGTTTAAAACAAATAATGGTAAATTGCGCCGTCACTAAGTCAATGGGATTTTATGGTAAAGCTTACTAAAGAGTTTGTTATTTTCTCGGTGGGTGAAAATGATTTATTGTTTATTTTACCGTGAGAATTTTGAGTTAAAAGCCACTGTTTGATGTGTTTTTGGTGTGAATGTGAAAGACCATACATTTAACTAATAGATATTAATTGGAATTAATGGATCATGGAAAATTAGCTTTTTTAGTTTTTGTGCCAAGCCGAGCCGCTTGAAATGAGTTTCCGCTTTCCAGTATCTTAGACGAACGTTGATTCTGCACAGTGAGCGATAAATTGAGTGGGGAAAAAAAGAAAGGAAGAAAAAAAAAAAGAAGAAAAAATTCAAAAAAAAAAAAAAATAGCTTTGAAATGTTTGCTTTTATATAAAACACAGAAAATAAATCTTAATTTCACAATTGAAACAAGAAAACAAGCCAAAATTCCCCTCCATATTATTTGAGGAGTTAAGGAATCGGACAGTAGGTCTTCTGTTTGCTGAATAGGCGCACTATAAACACTGCAGGCAAGCACGCATCTAACGGCTTTAAATCTCCATATGGAGACGAGACTAAATTCTCCGTTCGTGTGCTCGCAACTTTTCTTTAGAGACACTAAAGGTGGATCCACACTGCACCGTTTAGGGACGCCGGGGCACGCTTGTTTCCATGGCTACTCCCCTGCCAACATGAAGGAATTAATTATGTCCTCAACGGCGTAGTGCTTGCTGTCGTCTCTGACGACGGCATTCGTCTTGAAGTTAATATCAGACGGTTTTGAGTTTAAAACGAAACCCATTGCAGCAATCGAAAGTGCCATTTGCTATATTTTGATAGCATCGATTGTTCTAAAGTTTATAGTGGATTCCACTCGAGGGTTTGAAACTTGGCTTTGGCTCTTTCTCTTTCTCTTTCTCTTTCTCTCTCTTCTTTGAGCAGTCAATAAAAAAAATCGGGTGCGAGTGATGGAAATTTGTGCTGCAAGACTTCGTTTCGGAAACTTTGATTTGGAAGCCCTTGTTCGAGGTTTGCCAACGGATCGCCTGCTGTTCTTGCAGGGAAGGAGTGCAGCGGAAAATACATTCAACATCACAGGCCAATTACCACTGCCTCGAATGGAGTATTAGGTTGAGTCTGTCAGGACGCTGTCGTGGAGGGAGGTCACGGGGCTGGCTGGGGCTAGCAACGAGGACGAAACTCTGAGCACGTCTCTTCTTTTTCTATGCCAGGTCAGGCGGCCGAGCGAGAAATTCATCGCGAAAGCCAATATATTGAAACGCTTTTCCATTCGATCCTGCCCATGCTTCTTCCCCTTTCCTCTTTCTCTCCTTGACTGACTTTTTTATTGAAGTCTTGTTCAAAGACACCCCTTCGCTCCTGCCTCCTTTTACTTCTTTTCCTTTGCCTTGCCTTGCCTTCCCTTCTCTTCCATGCTTTACCTGCCTCGAGAACGAACGGTCATGTTTATTCTAGCAAAGACATGTTTTAGGCGAAGCCAAGGATTCCCCTTTTTGGTAGTTGCGATATTGGAGGAGGTACAGGCATAATGATGTGTACTTTGGTAATCGATAATCGAAAAGAAATGTGTTGTGTGTTCATGTGTCATCAATCAAGTGATAATTTTTTTTTTCGGTTTCTCCTCTGGGGACATTAGTTTCTCGATAGAAGTAGATAAATTAGTGTGGTTTGGTAATTCATCTGCTAAGTACACCTAGCTGATTGGGTAGAAGAAGGTTGATGGTATGAAAGAAGGCTTTAAATCCTCTCATTTTTTTTATCGGTGAATTATCTTTTCTTTAAAGCTTAATATTGATACAGATCAGAGGAATTGTGCACTTAAAATAATTTTTTTTTTTAAATTTTTTTTTAAATTGGAAATTTAATTTATTAAAAGGTGAATATCAAGAAATTTGTGGAAAATATCTATTGTTGCAATATTTATTGACTCATAAAAATCATGATTGTCATGTGACTGGTCGTGGTCGGTCCAAATTTTGCTTTTAGTAATAAATGACAACAGCAGGACGTTTTAATTTGGCACGAGCACAAGAATTCAACAGAATGTTAGTGCGAACGATGCAGTTTACAGGTTTAGGTTTCCTAACTTAAGTTGTGGAACATGTAAGTTGTATGTGTTTTGGTTGTATAGTGCGAACAGGAGAATATATACATCTCATTCACATTCATCATTGCTACTGTTCGCAGTCAGCTCGTTTTATTTTTATGAATATTTCTCTCTGTGAATTTGTTTCGATTTGTCAAATTTGAAGTGTGTTGGGATAATGATAACTACAAATAAAAAAATTTTAAAATAAAATTTTATAATTTGAGATTTCTCCAATGCTGGAGTAATTTGGATTAGAATAGTCCAGCAATTTGAATAATTTATATTTTTTTTCTTTTCTTTTCTGTTTTTTTTTTTTATAATTTAATTTTAATTTTAATTTTGGTTGCGTTGAATTTGGAAATCCTTTGGATGGTTTCTCTAAATTAAGAAATGCAAGTTGAGCAATAAATTGTGGACATCAAGTGCCAATAGTGGCAGCTGTTTGCAGATTTTAAATCACCTGATTACATATGTGGTAATTGATAATTGAGTTTGGAATTAAATGCATTGATTTTTGAAAATAAGTGAGATATGAATTCTACTTATGGGCTGTTATCTGAATTCATTTCATTGGATTGGGATAAAGCCGGGGTGATAAAAACCTTGAAAATGTTCGAATACTCATCTTGATTTAAATTGATTTCTTTTCTTTTCCGCTCAAGACTTTGACCTCGTTGCGAGAGAAGGAAAAAATGAAGTAGAACTAAATGAGATTGAAAAAAAAAAATGTGAGAAATAAAGTTGAACCATTAGAAATAATTTGATCAAATAAAATCAACCAACCAAAAAATATATTCTTTTTTTTTGGATGATGGTGATGACGCCATCAAGCCTTAATGAAATCATCAAGCGTTTGGTGATATTAGTATAAAATTACCTTTAGACTAATGTAAAAAAAAAATTATCATTTGTAATTTTGAAGCGAGGAAACAAGTATCAGAGCTGCGCGAGTAAATTAGTTCCTGTTTGCGCCAGCAGGCCATGTTATAACAAGCGCTTTTGACTAAATTGCATTCGTTTGCTCAAAATGATTGAAGATGGCGCAAATTGGAGGTGAGGTTGTGATTTAGTTCAAGAGGATTTTCAGGAAGTCCGGTTGTCTTCTCATCGCAAGGAAAGTTCCAGTTGGGATTCCGCACCAAGTTGGCCTTTGGCCGCATAAAAACCCAATTACAGTGCTAAGAAAAATTGTCAGAGTTACAGAGGCGCAAGAAACTGAAATTAGATTTATAAAAACATTGTGAATTTTTTTTTTTTTGGTTATTATTATTATTATTTTTTTGGTTTTTTTGTTATTAAAAAAATCTGATGTTTTAAATCATGGCAGGTGATATTTGATGGAGTAAATCAGAAATTTATTTGAAACTGAGTAAAGATTTGTATTTTTTAGGAGTTTTTTCGGTTTTTTTTTCCTGCTTCTTCTTTAAAACAATAGGGAATTTGCGTTTTTGTGTTGAACAATAGATGAAGTTGTCACCAATTTTCTTGGACTGTCAAGAATCTCATTTGGTGCGAGGTCGTCTTTTCTCTATGTGCCATCAGCATATAAGACACAAGGGAGAAGCAAAAATGATGATGACAGAAGCAAGTTTCTTTGATTGCTACACTTTCCACCCCTCTGGCAATATCATTGAAGGTGTGCTTGAGTGAGAAGAAAAAGCCAAGACGAATTCTACTCATCTTTTATGAATGTATCACGTCGGCTATGTAATAGCCGGGGTTGGCTCTCCTCTCATCAATCAGATATTGTTTTCATTTATTTTTTCATAAAAAAAAAAATATTTTTTTTTTTTAATATATTTTTTTTTTTTTTTTTTTTTGTGAGAATTGAAAATTGTTACATTTTGACATTGTGACAAAAATAAAATTGAACAATCGCTATTCAATAATAATATTGGTATGTTGGACAAGCCATAAATTAACATCAATTATTTTTTTATTAATACAATTACGATTTTGCTTTATATCTTAGCAAAAATACCAATTACGTACGATTATTTAAAATAAAGCTGAGAGCAAAACAGCGGTCGAGTAGTTTTCGCAGCTGCGTGTTTCGAATACGAAATATTGGTGAAAATGAGACAGCATATTAAGGTCAGTATGGAAGAAGGTGTATATTAAGTTCGCTCGCACATTTGCTCTCAATATATTCTGGCTTGGAAATGCCAAAGGAGCGAGATTCTTGTCGCGCGCTCGGGTTTGGTCGATGGAACACGAGCCACCGACTCATTCTTCGCAGGCTTGAATGCTGCTCTGGCCTTGTATTAATATCGACGAGTCCGTGAAATTAAGCCCTTGCCAAATATGCTTTGGCTGCCACTCCTTATTTTGAATTTATGCTTATAAATTTTGCCGTTGAAGGCATCGCAAGTAATTTTTTTTTTTTTGCTTGCTCTTAATATTCCGTTGATTAATTTCGTGGAAGCTGTGATGGTATGTGCACATATTTTTGTTGTTGCTTTTTGATTGGGAATTTTTTGTCCACCAGTAATTTAATTTAATGAATTTATTAATTTATTTATTTTTTAAAGTTTCCTAAAGTCTTTTTTTTTTTTAAATGTTTTTATTATTTCCGGTTTTTTTTTAGGAAGGAAACGACATTATACTTGTCTAGTGAATTTTGCATGTTGATTTCGAGATATAATTGAGTTTAAGGCTTAAAGTGATTTGGTTGCATTTTAATAGGCGCATTAAAGCCAACTGCTAGTCGTTTTACATGGAAGATATAAATCCCGAGTTGAAGTAAATATCGATTTGTTTGGTTGTTTTCAATGCGACTAGCCGCATTTTTTTTATCCGACGATTGATATCATAAAAGATGCGGAGCAAAAGTTCAATGCAATGCAGGGAAGCAAATGAAATTTTTTTCTGGGGTCATATTAGTCACTGTTTTTCCTTATAAATCCATCCGTTTTATAGCTGATTTTCTTCTCTTGTGTCTCTTTAACAAATATTTTGCTCGGTAGAGTTACAGTGTCCTAATGGACTTTTTATCCACTTAGATTTAATTTACGTGCTCCCATTTAAATAAACATAAAGGCCGAAATGGATGAGAGCGAGTTTGTACCATTAATATGGGAGCCTAGTTTAGTTGAAGAAGAGTTATTGACTCAAGTTGGGAGCCATTGCTTTTAAGATATTTACGAGCATTGACTTTTAGTTGGTCAGAGTTATAAACAGTGGCAAATCATGTTGAAAAGTGAGCTGCTTCTCGCACATTATTCGTAAGAAGCATGTGTCAGCCTCGTGTTGTGATGAGTTACGTAAACACACTTGTAATCGGCTTTGCTGTACAGGTGACGCGTGAAAAATGGACGGGAGAAGTGGATTCGATAACATTGACTTTTCAGTCTAGTCGCTTTAATTTTCAGGCCCGTTTTTGGAAGGGCTTAAAGAATAGAATTAGCAGCCCATTTTGGCTTAGTATTAACTTATGCGGGTGATTTATGTTGGTCTGACAGCTTTTCATAAGTTGTCGTCCGTCTTGCGCTGAACCGTAGCTATGATCAGGAAAGGGAAGTGAGTACAGGTCAAGTGAAGGAAAAATCCAATAAATGGCCGGATTAAGGTTTAGTTGGTCTTGAATTTGATCTCGGGAATTATTTATTACATATTTTTTTTTCTTTCTAATGTGTGGTTTATATTTTTTTCCCGTTTATTTTCCAATTATTTTTTTAATTTTAAAAATTAAATTAATTTATTTTTTAGTTAATTTATTTCGTTCGCATTTTTTCTCACTGGGTTGGTGGCGACGCGATTTGTATTTGAATGATTTTCAGATGTTTCTCGGCTATTTGATATCTGCAGATTTCAGATCCAATTGGAACGAAACATTTTGGCATGTTCTGCTAAGGTTAAGATGCTGTCTGATATTACGTGATGTAAGCTTCTAAAAAAATCGACTTTTTGGCCTCTGAGTCAAGCTATGATTTATAGGAAGCTACGGAGGATGCGAGGAGGGCGAGGGGAAGGGAAAAAAAACCTTCAAACGGAATCCAAATCTCCTTTTCCCATCTGTGTACGTCTTTGCCGTTGGAGGAGGGAGCTTTTACTGTGTTGGGGGAACTAAGTGTAAGCGGTGACATGTGCAAACTAATAAGAAATGTATGAAACGTCAACTCCGATATGCAAAATTGGTTTCAGTTGTGTCGTTTTTATTCAAACTCAAAACCAAAGACAATTTAAATAATATTAAATGAAGTCGAGGCAAGAGAGAATTGTTGATGCAATATTAATGCGCTTATTAAATGGCAGGAAAAAAGCGGAGAAATTATTAGACAGTCATTCTTGTTGTCTTTTTCAAACGAATTTATTTTTATAAAGTGCCACGAAAAGCTGCGCTAAAATTGACAAACGTATTACAGAAGAAAAGTTGGGAAGCGGGGGAAAAAAATAAGGAGGTTGCTCCTGTCTTCTTGTAGGAGTTTGCTACATGAAAAATGAGTCGGGAACAACTGACAAAACAATTCTCTTCACCTACAAAATGTTGGTAAGAGTATAAAATTCCAGTGTATATGTATGTGCTTGTGCAGTTGCCGACTGCTGTGGTTGTGCTCAGCAGGGAATCTTTTCTTGTGCAAAGAGCTTTTTCTCTGTGGCTTTCTTTAATGTGCCACTTAGTGAAGGGCCATAAATAGCACATGGGTTTCCAGTGGAGGTTCAGATGGCTTCTTGGCCTGAGAAGGGGTGAAGAGGATGGCTGCAGACACTGTATTGGGTTAGGGTTTAGAATCTAGGTGAAATAGAAGAAAGAAAAAATAAGGTTGAAGGTGAGGAGAAGATAAGTTGCTTGGATACGAGTGTTTGTTGCCAACTGCATTTTAATGGTAATCTCTGATTTTCGAGAACAGGAGTTGCACCAATTGGGAATATTTTTCAAAGATGTTTCTGCATTTATGCAACGTCGTTTTTCTTTGGCACATTAGGCGGCGCTGTGGCATTTTGTGTTTTTTCTTTTTAAATTGGCCACTGGTTTGGGGGTTGGCTAGTTGCTAAATGAATTTGCAGCATGTGCTAGATTTTTATATTCAAGGCTGTAGTATGCTGATTGCTGAATCAATACTAAAAGGTTACTTTGTATTGGGTTGGCATATGCAGGATTTGGTTTTTCGCAAGGCTACTATTTGAATACGCGACTTTCTGAAATAAATTAGAGGTTTGGCGATTACGTTTTTTAACTTCAAATAACTTACAACTTATAATTCGTTTTTATAAGTAATCAACAACTTGTAACTTACATCAATCAGTTATAAGTTATAAAACGTAATTTCCAAACTTCTATTATTATAACTAGTTATCACTCTCGCATGTGCGTTATTTGAGAAAATATAAATTAATAAAATCAATTATACAACATTGCAAATAAATGTTAACTTATGGCTTGTCTAATGTTTATTATTCTCGATAATAACTTTTAAAGAAAGCAGTAGGGGGACTACTCCTATATAAGGCTACGGGCAGATCCAATCCCATAGTCTAATTTTTACTAATCCACCACGCGGTCGCCAATAAATTTAGGCTCAATTTTGCGTGTCTAAGTAAGTTTTTCATTGTTTTTTTTTTTACCAAATTTTGAGTGTTACATGAAGAAGGCCATGAATCCTGACAAATCTAAGAGTGGACGCCTTTTGACGTCAAAATCTAAGAGGATTCTGGATGATTCGGTACCCCCGACCGAATTGGCCATGCAGGTCCAGACGCCTGCCATTGCTACCGATCTGACGCTGGCTCTTTTAACAGCTTCTCTAATGGATTCGGAAATTCAGGTTTTCATTTAGCGAGGGTTACAGGACTTCTTCAAGTTTTCAAATTTCTTACCAGTGGCCGATGCATCATCATGGATCTATAGTTTCTTTTTGTGATGAATTTTCATCAGTTGTTTTGGGAGGCTACCGAACAGCCATAAGTCAAAAACATTTATTTGCAATGTTGTACAATTCCAAATTTTGCTAGTATTATGAAGCAAAATAATAATTATACTAGGCAAATAAATGTTGTTAATAGTCTCACCCATACATTACCCAACTAATGTTTCCGTCCCTTGCAGAGAACTGATTGCCTGTAGGACTTTTTTAAAGAACTTTGTTGTAATAATCGTTAATAAAGTATTGTATACTCAATGTCTTAGTTTTATTAGACTGGGGGATTTGGTCTGCTTGTAGCTTTATATAGGGGTAATCCCCCTAGTGCTTTTTTTAAAAGTTACTATTGAGAATAATAAAAATTAAACAAGCCGTAAGTTAACAACATTTATTTGCCTAGTATAATTATTATTTTGCTTTATAATTTTAGCAAAATTTGGAATTTAATTTGAAATATTAAAAGTTTAACTTTTGCACAATGACAGCATTACTCTGTTGTTTATATCCCATCTATATTTCGTTTATTCTCAACATTTAAGCTTATTTCAGTTGGTTGTGTGTTGCATTTTAATTGTTGGTGCATCGCAGTCAGGCAGTCGAGTCATAACCATTGGTGTAAGTGGTTTTGTACAGCAATGTCTGGCAATGTCTGGTATTGTTGGAATCTGATTATCTGGGTTTCCATTTTGATTGGCTCGCGTGCGGTCAGGTGAGCATCGTAAACCAATCAAACTGCCGGGTCAAGTGTGACACAGGCCAATTAAAACTTACCATTGATTTAACCAAAAAGGTACCAATGGCCATTTTTGTTCAGCATTTTGATGATAATAATAAAAATAATAATAATAGCAAAAAAAAGGTTTATAGCATATTAACTTTTTCTTTGTATTGTAATGGTTTGCACGTAGAGACGTTAAAACTAATAGAAAATGGAGTTAATCAATTGAGTTGGCAACAGCGAAAAAAATTGACGATTTTGTGTAACGCTTTGAGATAAAATTAGGGATAAGAAAGGACAGTATGAAGTAAGAATAATTAGTTGTGATTATTTTATAATTAAAATGTTAATGAACATTGGCGGGTCTTGAGAATTTCTATTTTCGTATTCATTTAACCTTATTTTTCTACATATTTTAACCAATAAACTTTCCTTCGTTTCCCCTCTCTCCAATATTCACGTATAATATTCTCCATAACCTCAATGTACGGAAATTGAGTTTGTTCTCTGTTACTTGAATATGCTGCATGCGGTCAAGGCATATGAATTTATTCAAAATATTTTCACTTTGATCCATTTTGAATTGATGATAGTGTAGATTTCTAGCAAGGTAATTTAACAAACTCAGTTTCACTAATTATTAAAGCATCTATTTCACTGTGTGAATCTCAAACATGAATAAAAAGATGGCGCTAAATTGTAATCACGGTTTTTTGATCTTTCGATTATCGTCAGTGGTATTGGCATATTGTTTAAGATAACAATGTTGTAAGCGTGATGGGTATGAGCATCGTAGTAGAGCAGAGAATATAATGGTGTACACAGATGAATATTATGAGTAGAAATTTATTACATCTACAAGTGTTAATACTTCGAAGTGTCTATCACATTTTTTTAGTTGTTGTTCTTTTGCCGGTTCTTTGTTCGCTTCAATTGTTTCTTATGTGTTGATGGTATCTCTGGACGGTTTGGGTTTTTTACAAGTATCCAGAGTAATACTGCACCAATTCTACAGTTTGCGCCCGGTATCTTGATGCTAAATTTGTACTGCGCAGCTCATTCTGCGCATATGATGTCAAAATTCCAGTTGTTATTTCGCAACATTAAGCCTAATATTAGGCGTAATAAAGCTAAAATAAACTAAATAAACAACAATTAACTCATTAACAAAATAGTAATTTATAGTATTGTGTCAAAATTGTGTTGTCTATTTCCTTGGTTGCAACTAGCTTGACAATCGCCATGTTAAATGCATGCGCAGTACGAATTCAGCATCAAGATATACGGCGCGAACTGTAGTCTCTGACGTGGATCGAAAGATCTAAAGGCCTTTAGTAAAAAAAAACTATTTGCTTTGTATTTTGTTGAGGATGAGCACCATTTATGTCATTAATATATCATTTTACTTCGTCTCGCTGTGTGTCAACGTTTGTTGTTTTAATTATAATTTTAGCCACTTGTGTTTTATCGTCTCCGACAGGGGTGTCAGATGTCGCTTTAGATTCCTAATGAAGATTAGGCTTGTTTGATAAAGAAAGCCAGGAAGGGTTTTGAAATTTTCGTGAGATGAATGTGTAATATTCATCCGAGGTTTCTTTTATGAGCCAGTTTGCTTGTTAATAGTGCACGTGATGTTGTGACAAGAATCGAATGAACTTTTAAAATTTGCACCGGTTAGCATCGTTTAATTAGTCGCCAAAGATGTTGGAACAACCTCTTGGTCAGTTTTAAAATTTTCTTTATTGAACGACTTGTTTATCTCGCTTCGACTGAAATGGAAATCGTTTTAAGTGAGTAATTACGGGATGTCACCGGAGGTCGAATTTGATTTTTCTTAGTTTTCAGTTATTTGCAAAAGCGGAGAATTTTAATTTTCTTACTCGTCTTTCGATGAAAATTGGTCGATTAATTATTTCTGTTTGGATGTTGTGTGAGCCACTGTCAGCGTTTTGCAGCTCCTGTAATTGAATTCGTTGAGCCAGGTCCAGAGGTGTTTTTCACTCCGACTAGCGGGAATAAAATAAATAATTTATGCAATGATTTTATTAAATTGTGATCGTACTTGAAAAGTTTTGCACGACTAAAGTTTAGGACAAGTTTAATTTAGTTTAACAAGATTTTTTTTATATTTGGCCAGGGTTTTTGTTTAATTCAGAGAACCGTTTTAAAGATTTAAAAAAAAAAAGAAAAAACACATTTGTGTTTTGTTTATGCTGGAAAAATGGTGAAAGAAAAGTATTAAGTTGAGAGTTGGCTTAGAAATTTGTTGACCTAGGAGGGAACATCAGTCACTAGTGCATAAGGATGATTGTATGTGAAATAATTTCTTTTATGTGTGGAGACTGTTGATTTGCTAGGGCAGCCTTTTAAGTTAATTGTATTTCGTCTGTTTGTTGAGTGTGCAAGGAAGGATGGGGAGGGGGAAGGGGGAATAAGGGCAAAAAGATGTTGATATCATCATACAGCTGAGTAAAATCTGAGACTAACCTGCATTAATGCAAATGGACTGAGTTTTCGGAGTGCTCTACTTGAATACTAATTTGCAATCTGACTGAATACATCAGGAGATTCTTAATTAGGATGTTTCATGTTTTCTAGATGTCTTTGATTGGAGGAAATCAGTGGGATGTTTTTTTTAAAGGTTTTAAACATGTTTGGAAGCAATTTTCTACAGAATAACATATCACCATATTTTTTTAAAACTATAAATTCAAAAAATTAGTTTTTCTTTTAAATTTTGCCTTTTATATACACATTTTCTATTCATACATTCTGTAGAGAAAATTAATGGTTCGAAAATGGGAATTCGGTATAGTTTGGGAGCTACTTGTGTTGTTTTTCCTGCGAGACAAGGATTTAAAACCTACAAGAACGAAGCATTCTGCGAGAATTGCTCATACTTCTACGTTTATGTGAGTTTGGTCTGCGATGTCAAGTGAAATGCAAAGAAAGGAAACGTGAGAATGGTTCTATTTTTGAATACACCTATTGTAGAATCAAATAAGTGAAGAATAAAATTTCTGCGCAATTTTGACGTTGGAAAAATTTGATGAAAAGAAAAAGTTGTGTGCAGGTATTTCGTTTCAAGTTCTTGTTAATCTTTTTCTGAGGAGACAGTGGGAGTATCTGAAAAAGAAAGGTGGAAAAAAATGTGAACGAGCTTTTGCTTATTAATCTGGCATGTTATGAGCACACAATATCATGGCTGAGAGACCGTAATATCCTTTTAAACAAGTTTAATTGCTCCCACCAAGTGCGAAAATACCAGCTTGGGAATAATAGTGTTTCATAATGTGGAAAAGCAAAAGTCTATGCAATTCTTTCCACTCACCCATCACAGCTGTTTCTCACTGCTTGAAGGAAAGGTTGACAGTATGAAATGCAATGCATGATGCCATTTTCTATATAAAAGAGTGATAATTTTTCACATCATGCTCCTGAACAAATTCTCACGAGTTTTCTTTAATTCACAAGTGGGGTTGGTAATATGGTGCGTATGAGATGAAATTACATTTTTTTTTTCTTTTTTACTCGTTTCTACTTTGAGAAAGTAAATAAATTGAAAAAGGTGAGTTAAAAAGGCAAAGAAAGTTTAGATTAATAATAAAAAAAAAGTGCATAATTTTGAAGCTGGCGGAGACTTGAAATTGCGCGCGTTTCTTTATTTGTTAAGTGTTAAAAGTTTGCGCAAGTTTCGAGATAAATGGTAATAAAATTTGGGTGTTGAAACTTTTTTTGGGTGTAATTTTTATCTAATTATATTACGGTGAAAAGTTTTAATGAAATTTTACAGGAGTGCTTCCTGTTTAATCAAATCACTTTAGCAGTCTTACTGTAAGTTAAAGGGGGAATACCACACATTCACATTTTGTTATTTTTATTTTAAGTTTAATTTTCTACAGCTAAAATATTTAAAACTTACTAATAATAATGAGAATTTATGATGCAGCAGAGTGGGCTTCACTGCGGTACGTAGAGCCGCGCAGTGAAGCTCATCAGGCTAAGGTTAGAATTCTACGTGATGCTTACTGATTTATTGTAATATTATTTTTAAAAGCTAAGCCAGTAATAAAGTTTAATGAGGTAATTATTTTAAATTGTTTGTGGATACATACCAGAGGAAGGAAATCTAGTTATTTTATTACACATTCCTGTTTGAAATGTTTTAATTACATTAGATGCGGGATGCTGAGATTCATTTGCTCAATTTTTCTTTAATATCAAATTGAAATTCATTAATTTGCTAAATTGAGATATTTTCTTTTTCTGTTTTTTAATTTTTTTTAATTTTTGAAAAGGGGATTGTATATTTATATTATGTAGAAACACGGGGGATATTCTGTGCATTCGTTAATACGTTTTGCTGGGGAACAGAAGCAGGTGTCATAAGGTTGGCTACAACAGATTGCATCTTGGGATGGAAACCATTTAATTAAACCTTCACATTAAAGCAATTTATTTCGAGAATATACTCGCCAGTGTGGCAGATTGCACATGAAAATAAATGAGTAAGTTGTAGTTGTGCGCATCACAACTCGTAATGCACAAATCAGGCTTTCCTCTAAAACCTTTGACACGTGTCTGTAATAATGAATCGACAAACATAATTCTAGTGCAATAACGAACCTGTCAAAATTTAGTTGGTGGTCACTGGGTGGAGAAATAGCGAGGTTTGTTGAGAAGTGGCGTTTCTAATGTAATCAAACATGAATCATTGGTTTCAGAAAACACCAACACCACCGTAACTGCAATAAATTAAATATTAAAATTTGAATATGTGATGATTTGCGATTTAAATATGTGCATATTTAGAGGAAGATTTATTTTTCTCACCAAGTCGTGAATAGATTTGGGGAATACATCCTTTTGATTTGGCTTTGATTCGTTTATGATGCAAATGGAAAAGGGTGCAGATTGCGATGTCATTAGTGAACTGTTGGGCAGATGGGTAGGGGAAAAAATATTGAAAACAAATCGTTTAGTTTTGAATGAATTGGACTTAATATGGGCAGTTGTTCACTTGCTATAGGCATGATTGCTTGAAAGGTTGCTTTGCATGCCATTTTCTAATTAATCAAACAGGACTTCTCACCTCTAGATTTGAGAATGATTGGTATGTTGACCACAGAAATTACCATACAGCAAAATTATTGATGAGTGATGGGACGAAAGATTTATTACACGCAGTTTCGTTGTTTTTAAAATTTAAGAATGATGATTGTGCTACCAAACTGCTTTCAAAAGTTGTGTTTTAAATGTTTGAGGTGTTTATAATTTTGTTGTGTGATGTTAAAAAATATAAAAACATAAAAACAAATGTCTAAAACACGTAAAACATGACTTTTTGAATGCAGTTACTGTAAAAACATTTGTTGTCACCACTGGAGCTTTATTAAAATAGAAATGAACACCCAGAAGTGTTGATTCGCAGCGCAACTCGGGGTAAGTTTGTTTACACTGTAAGAATATGGTGATGCTCAACACCATAAAAAGATGGTGTTTGCATCGGTGTTGCCGAACACCATCAGTAAGCACTGAGTTAAAGCCTAATTTACACTTTTGGTACACCTTTATTTTTTACAGTGTACTAAATACCGATTTTTATAAATTTATTTTATTTATATTTATTTTTAATAGCAAGCTTGTAACGCGTTAAACCCTGTGTGACAATTTGACAATAGAAAATTTGATTTGTCATGGTAGAGCAATAAGGGTGAGGTTTTACTTTAAAATGAATGCCTCGCGTAATATGTAATTAATGCAGCATTTTGCAAAATGTCGAGCTGTTTTTAAATCGAACACGGCAATAATTTCCCGAATCTAAAGTGTCGCTGTTGAAAATTACATTTACAAGACATTTTTTCCTTCCTTTATTGCTCAATCATTGCTCTGTTTCATAATTAGAAACAAAGAAAAGTGAGTCGACTTCGTTTTTTCTGATTTACGCTGATAATATTAATGACCTGTTTCTTACATTAGAAATTCTTGTAGTAAACAATGTCATCTTTTACTAAATCGATATTTAACAAAACAGGAAGAAATTATTTTTTTTTATTCTAAGTTATAGTGGTATTGCATTTTTAACTTAAAGTTTATGGAGTTGAAACAATTTACTGGCCAAAAAAAATAATATTTTAAAGAAAAAGTACAAGAGTTTTGAAATGTTAAATTTTTTATTTACCTTAACTGAATGTGGCTTCTTTTTTGATGGAGGGCTCTTCCTTATAGACCCAAACAAAATTAATATTTACATAAATTGATTTATGTCAAATGTTGTGGAAGAATGAGAACAGGCAGAGGGATTGTAAATGTTTAAAGATCTTTAAACATTAACATTGTGGGATACAAGACAGAACTGCTTCACTTGGAGGTATATCAAATCTATTGAAGTATTCTTTTGGTTGTAATTGTAGCTGCAGGAAAGTATGTAAGAATTTTTTAATTCAATTTTTTTTCTTCTTTTTCACTACTATGGTCGTACGCACCAGATCTTTTTTGCCGTGTGCGGTTGTGCGACTCTTCCATCCTCTTTTTTTCTCATTATGTGCAAGTTTTCTTGTGGAAGCATCAATCATGTGGTAATCTTTGTGCAGCCCTTGAACATTCACCAACGAATTACTGATTTTCTGATGCTGATAGACTCTACAAGAGAATGCGTGTCGTCATGCAGAACCAAAAATGCTATAAGAGAAAATTTTTTATTTCAGATAAAGAAAGAGAGTAGGGTGGGAATAAGGGGCATTAGATGACTTTAATATTGAGGGGGTTTAAAAAACAAAATTTATATTAAAAAGAAAAGAAATTGTGGATGGGGAATGTGAAGAATCCAAATGAAAAGAAAGGAATTTCACAGCTGTGTTGGAGTAGGCGATGCAACTTGTTACATATGATCAAATATGTTAAATTTAAATTGCACTAGTTGGTTTTCGTGTCCAGGAATGTAGATGTATTAAATAAGAGTTTTGCACAATTCGATTTCAACATTTCTTATTATTAAACAATAAAATGTATATTTATGTATGACAAATGAGTGTTAAAATTGCTGTGTAGTTGACAAGCGTTTGAAGTACAGTTGAACCTCGTTGTAACGAATCGCAAGGGACTCAAGAAATCTGTTTGTTGCATGTGGACAAGTGAGCCGTCTTAGAACAAGGGCTTGTGGGTATTAGAGTGTTTGTAAAAACTTGCTCTTTATAACGAATAATTCGTAATATCAAAATTCATTATATCGAAATTTTTTAACATGGTGTTCTACGGCGAGTCATCAAAAAATCATCAAAAAAATTCTTTATATTGCAGTTTGTTGTAACGAAGTTCAACTGTAGTTACTAATTGATGGCCAGCATTAAGATGTGTAAACACGGTATTTGCATGTGCTAAAAAGTGTTTGATTCCTTGGTGTGAAACATAGTAAACGGATTAAATCAAAAGTTAATTAGCTACGTGCGAACAGCGTGCATTATAGATGTCTTCTCAGGAGTTAGAGGTAATTTCTCTTTAAAAGCTTAAGGATAAACAACTACATTGTGTACTTCTGAAGGAATATTTTTGGTGAATTTTGTATATGTAATCAGATCTAAAAATTTAAAAATCAGTAAAGGAGAGGACATGAGCAGGAAAACAGTATTTCATATTCTAAATTCAATTTTCAATGTTTGATATGTTTGCCGCATAAGTTTGGAACTTGAATTTCAAAATCTAAACTTAATCTTTTGTTTACTGTTTTTTGACGAAGCACAAATGTGTTCAAGATGACGGAACGAAAGGTGATTGATATTGGATTGAAGACAAAATCTGTATTTGTTTTAATCAATAGCATATTTTCGGCTTGTGGATACAAAAAAAAGTTCCTGGCACATGATTTTCAAAAAGGTGACAGTTATCCTGATAAGAATTTTTTTTTTTTTTTTTAAATAAAATAAAATTGGTTGTAATTTGGTCTTTTCTACTAGTTTTACTTGTACATGTTATATAAAGATAGTTCTCTATCTGACAGAAACGAGGTCTATAACTCATGGAAGGCAGCGTGGAAAATTTATCTCAAAACGTGCCTTCTTTGCCAGAGTGCAGCATATACTTTCGATGTAGCTCGCATACAAAAGCAGGCAGAAAAGGTTTGAGTTTGAAGGGAAGCTTGAAAGAAAAAAAAATCAATAATGAACGAAGGCCCAAGTGTACCAGGCCAGTGGCTTTCAGTTATCACTGTTAGTTTTGAATGGGAACTTGGCTGGACTTTTATAGCTCCCCAAAGTAGTATTAAGGAGAAAAGCTCATTCAGTGTTCTTGAGACAGATAGTCATATATATAGATATATATGCCAGCTTAAAATTCAGTGAATCAAAATAAAAAGTCAGTGACAGTTGAGGGCCTGAATTCGTTTTGTTTTGCGCGGTAATTATTTGCTATTTTGCAGTTCAGTTTTCAAGTGCAAAATCTGATTGTGACATTTATGGATTATGCAGATTAATTCGCTTTTTTTTTCTTTATTGTAAGGGTACTATACTAAATTGTTACGGGTTTTTGGAGAATGGTTAAACGGCTGCTGTTCTGTTTTTTTTTTTTTTTTTTTTTTTTGAAATTGGCGCCAATTTTGATTTTTGTAGATTTTGGGAACAGTTGCGAGGCGCTGCCTTGAAAGGAAATGGGAATGAAATTGTTGAAAAAGAAAATTATCTAAAATGGAAAAAGTCATAATTTTTTGTGGGGGCAGGGGGAAGGGGTGGTATGTACGTGATGGAGTTATAAGGATAGGTATCTACTGATGACTTATGTGGCCCACGAGTCAAAACTCTAGAATGGCTTCAAGTACAATGGGGGCGATTTACGACATATACACTCTGAGTGCTAAAGTCATGTGTGTGCAAGCACAGAGGTCAGCAGAATTCAATGAAGAATGCATCAGGTTAGTCATTTTTTCCTCGCTTTTTTTTATTCTCTGATATGAAATTGGATAAAGATGTGTGCAGCGAGTTTCTTGTGGATGTGTAGAATTACCTCGCTTTCTATTTTTGCTGGGATAGAAGGATAAAAAATAGAATGGGAATATATTTTTTTTAATGATAGTCGACAAAAACGGTTTAAACGCACACCAGGAAGTATTGCAATTTCTTATTCTGAACGCGTATTTCATTACAAACATTTTGTTACGTAAACGTGAAAACATAATTATACAATAACTATAAATGTAATAACTTTTTACAAGGTTTTATGGTTGTTAAAGCAATTTTTTAACTGTGTTTTCAACTTTTTTATACGTATGATCCATTTAAAAAAAAATTGTATTTGTGGTGACCCCTTTATAATAAATCATAAATGCCATGTTTTGCGATAATACACAGTTTGTGGCAAGCACTTTTTTCTTATAATTATACTGCTTTATGTTATAAATAGTGTAACGAAAAAGTGTCAAATGTGTATTTGTGGTGTACCTTTCCGTTAGTTATAAACATAGATTCATGCTGTAAATCACACGTGACTGTCCTAAAATGTATTGTAGTTTTTAAACTAACCAAGTTGTTCCAATTATTATGTCAAAAGAATCAGGTTACTTGATTAATATAAATGCTACTGTACTTGCTGCTTAACCAACAAACAAAAGAATGTTATTTGATTCACACACGTCTACGAAGCGGAGAAATGCAAATGGCGACAATTCGAGATGATCGCCATTTGCATTTCAGTTGGTGACGTGTATGCAACGAAAATAGTGAAAAACTACCGGATTGGCTACGATATTTTTGGTATAGTGTAAACTCCGTTACACTAATGAGTTTTCCATTATAGTTTTAGGCATAACGGGGGTTTTTATAACGGAAAAGTACCTGCTGCAAACTGTGTATTGATACGCATAACTAGTTTATTCAATACAGTAGATTTTATACACTTGTTTTTTATATTGTTTTAGCTCACGATAGTATGTTTCATTAAATGCTTTTGTCTCAATAAAGTAGCTTTTTAGTTTTTTCTTTGCGGCTCCTTTTAGGTATTTCGCGACCCCACAGGTTGGTGGGTCTCCAAATCGATGCATTCCCATGTCAGTTAACAAATAAGTCCATCGTAAATTGCAAGACTGTACAGGACAGTGGGGAAAAGTGACTGTAATTAGCATTTGGTAGCAGAAATGGGTTCCTTATCATCAGTACCAATCACGTCAATGTTTGAAACTTCTAATGCAATTTTTTTCCTTCTCCTTATTTTGTAGGATCCTTTTTATGCTTACAGTAATTGCAATTATGAAACAATTTATTAGTGCACACCGTCAAGTTCCAATTTAATCTTCAATGCATCGTTTCAAATTGATGTTCATTCCCCCTCCACTCTGCCAGTTCGCCGTCCTAAACTATTAAAGGGTGGAAGTTGTTAATTATTCGTAACCCTAGAATGGTGGAAAGAATCTTCGTGCCATTAAGAAAGAAGCCCCGAGTCGATGTCCTGTGAAAATTGTCTAATTTAAGCTGTTCAACCTTGGAAGAGATTTCCCAGCATGGCTTTTAGGCGAATTTGAGCATATAGCAAAGAAGGATTTAGCAATAATTCATCTTAATGGGGAAAAACTCTCAGCTGAATACGAATCACTGCACTGACTTAAGCTTGAAGTATGAAGAAAATGTGTCAAAAATGCTTTTCCTTCTTTTTGCTTTTTATGGTTGATCGTAAAAATAATTTTCACCATTCGAATGAAAGATTGCACAAATTTTGATTACTCACACAGAATTAAAAATTGAAAAAGAAAAGTGAAAAGGACTTGCAAAGTACTTTTAATTGGTTTTTCACTCCTTCCACTTTTTTTTTGGCTTTAAATTTAAAATGGGGCCTAATTTTTGGCACAACCATTTCTTAATTACCTTGTTACCTGAGAATTAATGTGATTAATGTTTGTTTAAGTAGGCATTTTTAATTGGCGCTACTTGTTTGTTTTCATACTAGTGGTGATGTCGAAACTTGAAGCAATAAGAGTAAACAAATTTGCTTCGCTAGGCGCTAGATGGAGTAGCCCTAAAGTCGAAAGAGAGGATATTACAACATGTTTGCGCTTCTTTCACCTGAAAAATAACATAAAATAAAGTTTACCATTGAATAGAAGAAAAAAAATGATTTCTTTAATAATATAGAGCTTTAGGTGCAGTCGACCTAAGGGTACGAAGTAAAAATAGTAAATACCTGGAAATAAGTTTTAGTCTGGAAATAAAGAGAGGAAGGGGGAGGATTTTTTTTTAGCAGTGTTGACTCGGCAACTGCCCAGAAGTGAAAGGAAAACATGATCTTTAATGGTGCATCAAGGCAACAGAAGTTGTATATGCTAAGATAACAGTAGACTAAGGGCAAATCCGACTTTCCAAACTTACAAAGTTTTTAATATGTGTTTTGCATCATGGTTACGCTAAGTAGCTATTAATATATCATTAATCGTGACACACTGCGCGTTTTAAAGCCATTAAATTCTATAAAGTCGACTGTGACTGTGACGCTGGCCGCCAGGGCCAGCCTTAACCAATTGCGGTTGCACGAACTTAATCCTTTTATGTATATATACATAGTTCTGAATAAACAGATCCGATCATTCTGGATCAGACAGAACCCTAATCACATGTTTTTTTCCTTTCTCAACCACTTCGAGGCTTACAGTGACTTAAGAACGAGTGCATCTGCATTTATTGTGTATCTTGTGCTAAGGGTGAACAAAATTAAATCAGGTGTAAGTATACGTACGTATACATGATAAGGCTATGTCAGCTTCAGGGTCAACATTTGTCTATTCTATTGCTGGTTATATAGTCTGACGTGGTCTTTACATCACAAACTAACAAGTTGATTTGCATGGGTTTGCGGTTTCATTGTCGTGCAAATGTGTGCGATGAAAAAAATTGGAAATTTTTACATTTAATTCTGTTGGGAATAACAATCAGGTATATCTTCCAATCGATATCTGTTGAAACAAAAGTGTCAGAAGGGAACTAGAACCAAGATTGAAGTAAAAGTTGTATGTTTTGACCGCCAGGATCAACCTCTGAACCCTTTTGGCAAGTTTGTATACCGGAGGGAGTTCTCAAGTAAAACGAATAAAAGTTAGTTGCTTGTTAAGTTTAAAGGTATGAGGTAAGTCCAGTTTTGCTCTCAGTATAGATCTTCAAGATACGACAAAATTTATCAATGTCTTGTGGTAATTTTTAAATTTATTTATCAGAATGGTTTCAGTAGATTTTGGTTTCCCCTTTGATCAGTGAATATTCAAGGAAACAAAGAGAAGAAAAGGATATGTAAAAGGGTTTTAGTTGTGCTTTTAAACACGATAGGAGCAAGCCTAATCTGAAAAACTAACATGAAGAAAAGAAAGTGATTTCTTTTCAGATTTGCTGTTAGCTTTTTGGATTGAGTCCAGACCACAGTCACAAGTTAAGTCTCCGTCTTTTATAATGCTCGTGGGGATTTGAAAGAGCAAAATGAAGGTCTCGATTAAGTCGTGCTTGATAGGTTACAATCTGAGGTTATTGTCTGGCACTATGTCCGACTTAGAAACATGTTGACATTATTTTGACCTGTTTGTGCTCGTTGTAAAGCATTTTTTCTTCTTTTATTATTGTGGGAGCTGCATTCAAAAAGATATTTTAAAATTTCTGATTGGGTTTGTGTGTGTCGGTCACCGGGGTTAATCAATGTGGGAATGGGTTTTCAAGTCACGTTTGGAAATGAAGAAGATACCTTAGTTTCAGGGTTAGTCTTTATTGGTGTTGTGCTGCTGATGGAGAATGTCCACACTAAATCAATGTATCTGCTGAAGACCCCTGAAGATAATTACTTGGTTACAGCGAGACTCGATCTTTTGAGTGTAACATTTATGTGTGTAACTAACAAATGTTATTAGAATTAACGTCAGAAATTTTATTTTATAATTATTGAAATTGTTAGTTAAATGAGAGAGTGGCTCAACTTCTGGTGTACATTAGTTCTGTGTGGAATAGGTTAGTCATTGTTGATTTGCGAGTTCTGTTAACTTTATAAATGTGTCAGCAATATTTTTTTAAAGTCACTTTGTTGGGTCGTTTGGTGGTTTACGGGCATTTTGTGTCGTCTAAGCACCCGGGCACTTCTACTCCACTTTATCAGGCTTGAACGGTGTCGAAGACATTCATTGCTTAGGATAAAACCATGCTTCGGTGGCATAATCAGTATTATTATTTTTTTGTTTTTTATTGATTGATTTGATTGGGTGAAAATAAGTGTTACGTTAAGAATGCTACTAATGGTAAATTTATCCTGATACGATGCTATTTATTGTTTACATTTGTGATTTCACACTTAACGCATGAAAGCAATGAACTGAAGTTATAGTATTTAAATTAAAAGTCTATAACATAAGTAATTATGTGTAAAGTAGTCCCAAGATACTTCTTAAGTTGTGTTATTTTTTACACTTGCAACTGGTGTAAAACAACACTTCAAAAGACATCTGCTTTTAAAGGTCTGTTTGTTCACTTAAAAATTTATGTTTGCATCCAGAGAGTTGCTTTTACGCTAAATACATCTTTTACTATTAAGTATGTGTGTGCAATTAACATTATTAATGAAGTTTCGTAGAATCTTTCATTTATTACCTTAAGAGTGAGCAAAATCTGGTTTTGTTGTTGTCAATCCCGACTTGTTTGCCGTAAGTTGACAGCGGTCAATATTCCGAATTAACATAAATTTAATTTAATCAACAAACACGCACGAAAGTAAATACGGTAGTTCATTTGGACCTATTTAATAACATGACCTTTTTCCGTGATGTAGGAAAGGTTTTGTTTGCACCATTTTCACTCTGCTCAGTGTTCCATAATTGGTACTTAGCAGAGAAGGCATGCATAAATGATAGTTGCTTCATAGCCCTGCGATTACTATTTATTGCCAAATAGAGTGTGTACACAAGAAAGAAAATTATTTTCGGCCTGCATATTACCCACAAGATCGATTTGTTAAATGAAGGTTGTAAAGGCTGGACAAATGATGTTTGCGTGTTAAAAAATCATCTCCACTTGCAATTTAATAAGAGCAGCCTGAATTGAATGAGAATGTGGGAGGAGCAAACGAAATAATAATGCAAGGATGCAAGTTTTTCAATTTGGAGGTTTTTCACTGCTATTCTGTTGAGTATTTGTATTTAATTTTCTCATGTTTGCACAGGTAGTTATTTCTTTTTTGTTTGAGTTGGATTAACTCAATAATAATATAAGTTGGTATTTTATTTGTACTTCAAATTTGTATTATTATTACTATATAGTTTTAATTAAATTTTTGGAATATTTTATTTTAAGGGAAGTTTTTTTTTTTTTTAAAAACGAAAGGAAAAACATCTAAAAATTACCAAATTGCCAAAGGGTAGACATTAAATTGATTTTTTTTTCTTCTCTCTCTCTTCTTTCTCATTCTCTTGAACATTTTTCAAGCGAGTCATGTTTGCATTTGATCAAAGTCGAATGATAAAATTAAAAATGAAGTCGCTGATAAAATTGACTTTCTCTTCAAACAGAAATATTTTCCAATAAACCTAAAGATGTATATTAAAAAAAAAGAAAGAAAAAAAAAAAAAATGAATTTGAAGTGTAGCAAGTGAGTTAAAAATACCTCTTTTTCCAATTGAAAGCCTGAATAAGATGGAAATGAAGATTTGTCAGTTGTTCAATACCAATTCATGCACTGCTGATTTTGATCAATTGAGTTCAATCTACATGAATGTTTGCAAATATTTTTTTCACTTAAAATATAAGTAAGTGTTAGGGTCTCATCCTCCTTAAGAAAGAACTACATTTATTGTCTACTATTTTCACTTATTTTTACACTAGATTTGAATACAGTTTTACGACATCAGGTTTTCTCTCAATTGACCGGCTACGAATCAATTTCTTTTAAAATCACTAAAAAATGATGGAGAGGAAGCTTGTTTCTAAAGATACAATGGCACTTAACAGTATTATTTGTCGATTCCAATTTATTATTTGTACATAGAAAGCCAGGACAGTGTTCAACATGCCATCCTACAACAAAGTCAGGGATTTTTATTGCAAAAATACGGGAAAATAGTGGATAAATAATATAATCCTCTTAAGAAAGGATTTTTGACGGATTAGATTCGACTCTCCAACTATAAATATATATATATTTATATATTGGTAGTATTGACCCTGCGCAGTTGCCTATCTGCAACACTTTCTACTACTCACACAAGCTTGGTTGGACTCGAGGTTGATGGATTGAACAGCTCTACCACACACTGCCGAATCGTTTCCATCTGGTCAATGCACTATTCCTCCCTTTGGAACGAATATTCCTTTCCTTCAACCCATCACCCGTACCCCAATCTCTTTAGTACACTCGTGATGTGTGCAGCAGCAACTCCTGCCCTTTTTTTTAGGTTTCTTTTCTCTTTGAGACTTATTTTTGGCTGGAAACAGGAACTAGAGGGAGCTGGAGTGTGCGGAATGTCGAATCTTAGCACTCGTAGTGACAAGCCAAGGAATGGTGACAATATTGGACAGTTTGCAGTGGACTTATTTGACCTCATTTTTCTAAATAATATTTTTTTATATAAATTTAAGCCGTGTGAGTTGAAACGTTCGATATGAAAAATGTAATTGAATTTATTCCGTAAAAAAAAAAAGTGCAAAAAATTGTAAATGTTTTTTTTATTTTTTTTTTTATTCATTAATTGATAAGTGAAAATTTAATGAGGTGGAGTAATGTTGATAGTTAAAGTATAAATTATTCCCGTGCAGTTTAATATTTTTTTGATGGGTATAATTAACTGAGATGTATGAAGGTGTGGGCATTTAATTAAGAAACATCTTATAGAGATAATTAATAAAATTGACTCATGCTGCCATGAACATGAGGTGAGTGTCGTGTTGAGGAAATTCAATTTTCACAACTTCAATTAAATTTTGTCAAAACTGAAGGGATTTTTTTTTTCTTTTTTCTATTTTTTTGTGTTGAATTTCAAACCATAAAACGAGAGAGAACACGCTGGAAATTCAAGTCTGACTTTTGGATTTTTGTTGAGGTTTTAACCATTTCGAATGGTGTTGGTAAATACCAATCGATTCGTACAATGTGTTGCATTGCGCAGTATATATGGAGAGAAATTCCAGCACAGCGGAAATGGCTTTTAGTCCAGCCGATCAAGATGAGCCGTGGTCGGCCGGAACGAACCCATTTCCCGTACACTTGATGTGGCCGAGGTTGCGCCAACTACGTGTTATCTGATTTGTGCAATTTTTCATTTAAGAAATGTATTTATTTAATTTATTTAATTTATTTTTTATTAAAAAGAAAGTTAACGATTCGAAATAATTAATACCCAACAGTTGAAACTTGAATGTACGTGAGGATGCGGTGAATAGGTGTCAGGTTTTCATTTAAGAGTCTGTTTTCACGCGAAGGCTGCCATTTGTTTTGTCAGTTTAACGTGAAGTAGTTAACCCTTCTTGTGAATAGTGGAATGAAGAATCAGCTCGGCGGTGGAGCTAAATTAAAAAGCACCTCGCTTCATTTAATGAATAGGCTCTTTTTCCGGTTTAATTATGAAGGCAGATCTTGTTGGTGGAAGGAGCGGGAATCTTGAGAGTAGCAGAGGAAAAAAATGGGAGAAAAGTGAAGGAGGAACGTGGTTGAGTGGCTCAACACGGCGTTATGTTTGGAAATGTCTTTTTTGATTAATGTTTGTCTGCGTAATTTTATTTTGTCACGTTTCTGGAACAAGAGGTCCGGAAAACGATGCCAGCTATGCTTCTTGCATATTTATCAATTCCGGGTTTTGTTTTCTTTATTTTTGCTGCTTAAAAAATGGCTTTGGGAAGTGTTATGGCGTTTAAAAAATATGGCTGCTTTTTATTCGGTAATAAAAAAAAAAAAAACGCGGTTTATGCTACGTTAGATTGATTAAACTGGAATTTGAAAATCAAATTTGTTTACATCTACTTAGAATTCAGTTTTATACACGTGTTAGTAAAAATGTACAAAAGCTTAAATTTGTTAGCTGACATTTTTTGTGTTTTTGTGGAATTATAATTTTTTTTTATTGAATTTTTAAATACAAATTGTTTTATGTTCAATCGAGCTTTTCTGTTAGCTTGAGGTTGTTTATGTTTTCTTTTCTTTTTCAATTTTATTAAGAATATATTTTCTAACCAAACAATTTTATTTTTATCTATGAAAGTAAAAAAAAATATTAAAAAATTTTTTTTTTTTTTTTTTTTTTTTTTTTTTTTTTGTATATTATTTTTAATTTATTTTTAAGAACTAAATAAACAAATGAAAAACATTAAAATATTAGAATATACCTTTTGGGTATTGAGTTTCTGACGAACATTGGGAAAAGACATTATACTTTTTTGCTTCTTTGATTCCGTTCCAGACGGAAAAGCAGTAAAACATTTTCAGTATGAATTTGACTCGATTCGAATGAAATTACAAACAAAATTGTCTTTGACTCTTTGCATGGTAGGAACTCCTTTCTGTATATATCAAAAAGAGTAATTTTTTCGATCTTCGTCTGGATTCTTCTTTTAGCTTAATACGCTCACATGAACACGTTTTCGCGATTTCTCTCGAGAATCTTCCATTCTGAGTCTCACTCAGACCCGTCAGTTTTAGGAAAAATGAAAGAAAGTGCGATAATATCAAGCCAGTTGGAGTTATTAAAGTGAAACCTATTTTCACAGACTTCAATATGTTTGTAATATCACGTGAACTCGGAGATAAAAAAAAAAAAAAACCAAGCCTTACCGGTGATGCACATTTTGTGACGAATTAATCAAGCGCGCCAAACCTTAAGTTAATTGCGCGTGCGTATTTGGCCAATCACTTAATTACCTTCAATATCAACAAGATCCGAAACGTCTGTCAACTGTTCCCAACATTTCTTCTTTCTTGTGCAACTATTTGGTATTCGACGCATCGCCTATTCATTCTGTTGAGGTAATTTGTTTTAGTGTAAAGTTCCAAAGTGACTAGATTTAATTTTTTTTGCGTATAAGTACTGGAAGAGCTTTTATCTTCTAAGGATTGTGGCACATACACCCGGAAAAAAGATAAGTTGTCAAGCTTTTAAGGGTGCATTTCTTTTTTTCCTAATCGCAATCAACTTACTTGATATTTTTTTTGTGTGTGAAAGTCCACTCAGTCAGGAATTACCCAAAAAAATAGTTGGCGAAAGATATATCTTTACCCTTTTTCGATATCGAATTAAAGGTAGATAAATCGATTGGAGAATTTGTCGAGGTGTTTGAAAGATTAAATTGTTAGTGATGTGAATGACAGATGAGAGCTGGAATTCGATTATTGATAAGGTAACATGTGGTTGATTCAAACTTGTTGGGTGTAACGTTTTCGCATATCGGAGATATTGATCTATTGAAACTGTAATTTAAAAGGACAGCTGCAATTCAGAACATGACGGTTCTGACACTTTGGGCTATTTAGCTGTTGATTGAATAATTTCTGAAATTTTAGTTTTGGTGGTGCTTTTTTTTTTTTTGGCATAAACAAATACAAAATTGAATCATATGATGGTCGTATTTGGTACCAAATCAGGAAAACAGTACTTAGCAAAACCAAACAAGTTTTATTTGTATTTGATTTTTGGTTTTATGAAATTATGAAAGAAATGAAAATCGCATTTCGTTTGTTTGTCTGGATGAAAGTGAAAGCAATCTTGCGAAATTGATCTATTACTGTGTTTATTTTGCACCAAATTAAATGTGGGGCTTTAAAAGTTGTAAAATCTAAATCGGATTTAATTAGTTTTTGGTTATTTGTAGTCGTTTTATTGTGTTTGTTTTATTGCAAAAGTTGTTTTGAGTAGTTTCAAGGGCGTTTATCAAAGTGATTTTTGTATCGTTACTGGGCGAGGGGGCAGGCTAAGCTAGAAATTTCGTACGGGCTAAGATTTTGGATTTTAAAAGTTTAGAAATTTAAGAACTCTTGGAAAATTTAAGAAATCTTGGAAATTTTAGAAATCTTCTAGAAATCCTCTGGAAATCATAGAAATCCATAAAACCTATATTATTGCAAAATTTATAGCAAAATTAAGCAAAATCTATAAAGAAATTTACCTGAAATCTTCAGATTCACATCAAATTTCTGAAATCTTCAAGTCCACAGTAAATCCCTAAAATCTTCAAATCCGCAGCAAATTTTTCAAATTTTAAAATCCACGACAAATCTCTGAAATTTTCAAATCCACGGCAAATCTCTGAAATCTTCAAATTTACACCAAATTCCTGAAATCTTCAAATCCTCAGCAAATCCTTGAAGTCTTCAAATCCACAGCAAATTTCTGAAATCTTCAAATCCACATTAAGTCTTTTAAATTTTCAAATCCACACTAAATCCCTTAAATCTTCAAATCCACACCAAATCCCTTAAATCTTCAAATCCACACCAAATCCCTTAAATCTTCAAATCCACACCAAATCCCTTAAATTTTCAAATCCACACCAAATCCCTTAAACCTTTAGCAAATTACTTAAATCTTTAGCAAATCTTTGAAATCCAAAAAATCTCGGAAGTACTAGAAATCTCGAAAATCCTAGAAATCTTGGAAACTCTGGAAATTTATAAAATCAACCAAATTCTTTAAAAAATTCGCTTGAAATTCTGAGAAATACTTCTAAAATTTTGAGATTTCAAAATCTCGTACAGGAGTTTTGCGATTGGTTACCCCCAAAATTGTAATCCGCGCGTTTGACTACGCGTGTCCACTCGAATTTAAACATAAAGTAAAGTAACCATTTTAATTTAACCACTGCATTTTTATTTGCTAAAAATAACATCACAGTCTCGCTAGATTCATTTGCATCTCGCAAAAAAGTCGAGTAAATTTTGGGTAGTTTGCAGTAAAAATGAAGCATGTCTTGTTTGGCATTAATAGAAAAATAGGACGGATCTTTCTGTAATTCACAAGCATGATTTCAAATCGCATAACGTCAGATTGAACTAATTTAATAAAGGGAAGTTCTTAAGGATGTGAATGGGTCAGCTTGAAAAAGTGATAAATTCGGCCGAGTTAGCAGATTTGATCTTGCTGCACTTTTCGTATATTGTTTTCTTGACACCTTTTGCGTGGTTGGAAAACTTAAAATTCACGTTTGCCTGTCAAACCAAATTGGTTTGCAATGTTCTGCGAGGGAAATGTCACTTGATTTATAGTTTTAATGAATTTGTCTGGAAAGTTTTGCTTTTTTTTGGGGTTTGTTTACTTTATGAAAAGTGAAAATTGATGAATTTATTGCGTAAAACCCAGGTAAGACATTTGAAAATGAATAATGGGAGAGCCGCTTTTCCATTGAATACTAACAACACTTACAGCAATTGGAATCTAAAAAGTTGATTTTTTTAATTATACAAATAAAGCGCCGGATGAAAATGGGCGAACTTGACTTAAAAACATCATAAAATAAAACTTGTTCGTTTTTACTACTGTTTTCACTTCTCACGCCAAGTTTTAATCATCGTTTAAAGAATAATTAAAAGTTTTAAAGCTATTCATGGTATTGTTTGTTGATGGCAATTTTCTTGTGTTTTACAACCCAAGGCTGGTTTTTTTTTCTTCTTCTAACTTCATGTATATTTATTGGTTTTGTTGAAATTTTTGTTTTCAGGCGTTATAACATGCAGATGTGCACGTTTTGAATATGCATTACATACACGATGGCTGAAGTTATTTTCAGAAGCAGTTTGCATTGAGAGATACAAATGCACTGGAATAATTTATAAAAGTTCGGAATCTAAATGGCAGGCTGTAAAAGAAATTAGTGGTAGGCCACGTGGATCAATAAGGATGTATTGTGCAGTTAACTCTTCGCTGAAATGCACTGGTGGGGCCTATTTTCCATAACAAAGTGTAGGCTTTGTTTTATGTTTATTTTATTGGCGAGATCTAACTTAGTACTCAAATGAGGGGTGCGAAATTTAGGAGTGGAGAAAAGATTCACGTTGTTGCCGCTGCTTGTTCGGCGGCTTTGCAGAGAAGAATGCACACGCACAAGTTTCAAAGAAAGGAATGTAAATTTTTACCTTGGAAAACAAATTGCGGATGTGTTGTTATGCAGATATTCAATTCAGTCTCGTCTCGATTCTCGAGATTGTGCGTCATTGCAGAAATCCTGGGAAAAGATCATCCCGTTGTAATTTACTTTGTTTGCGTGTTTTTTCTGACCTGATGAAAGGGAAAATCGCAATTTGAATGCACTTCATTTGCTTCCCATTATGCTGTGCGAAACGAGCAGAGCCCTTAAAACGCTCGTTTCTAATTTCATTTTTTTTTCGTTTTCTTAGCTGCACTGATAATAAACGCAAAGCTTAACGCTTTTAAACACTGGTCAAGTTGAAGTAGAAGAAAAAACGATTTCTATGGCGGATTTAGACAAATTTTAGACGCAATTTTAATTTGTAGGTTTATAAGTGCATTTTTAGACTCAGCATCGTGCATTTTTAGACTCAGCATCGTGCATTTTTAGACTCAGCATCGTGCATTTTTAGACTCAGCATCGTGCATTTTTAGACTAGACTCGGCATCGTGCATTTTTAGACTAGACTCGGCATCGTGCATTTTTAGACTAGACTCGGCATCGTGCATTTTTAAACTCGGCATCGTGCATTTTTAGACTCTGAAATGCGTTTTTAGACTCTAAAATGCGTTTTTAGACTCTGAAATGCGTTTATAGATTCTGAAATGCATTTTTAGACTCTGTAATGCGTTTTTCGACTCTGAAATGCGTTTTAGACTCTGAAATGCGTTTTTAGACTCTGAAATGCGTTTTTAGACTTTGAAATGCGTTTTTAGACTCTGAAATGCGTTTTTAGACTCTGAAATGCGTTTTTAGACTCTGAAATGCGCTTTTAGACTCTGAAATGCGTTTTTAGACTCTGAAATGCGTTTTTAGACTCTGAAATGCGTTTTTAGACTCTGAAATGCGTTTTTAGACTCTGAAATGCGTTTTTAGACTCTGAAATGCGTTTTTAGACTCTGAAATGCGTTTTTAGACTCTGAAATGCGTTTTTAAACTCAGAAAGGCATTTTTAGATTTACAAATGCATTTTTAGATTCACAAATGCATTTTTAGACTCACAAATACATTTTTAGATTCAAAAAATGCATTTCTAGGCTCAAGAATGCATTTCTAGACTCAGAAATACATTTTTTAATTGAAAACTGAGCCATTTTTAAACTCAGAAATGCATTTCTAGACTTAAAAATGCATTTCTAGACGTAAAAATGCATTTCTAGACGTAAAAATGCATTTTTAGACTCAGAAATGCATTTTAGACTCAGAAATGCATTTTTAGACTGAAAAGTTAGCCATTTCTAAACTCAGAAATGCATATCAAAACTCAAAAATGCATTTCTAGACTTAAAAATGCATTTCTAGACTTAAAAATGCATTTCTAGACTCAGAAATACATTTTTAGGCAGAAAACTGAAGCATTTTCTGTGTTAAAATGGACATCTATGTCAAATAATTACGTTATTTGAGTGAAAATATTAATTACTGACCAAATAATGCACGACCAGGGTCCCCAACACGCGATAATAAATAATTTTAGACTTACAGCCGTCGTCTTCTGTAGATTTCAGTGGTTTTTCATGAAGAACGGTAGGAGACCTAATAGTGCTTATAAGCTTTCAGCGGCACTAATTGTGTAGCACATGGTACAAGTAAGTAAAGGCTAGATCTAATCACATGAAACAGATGACGATGGAAAGGAAGCCAACAACATAAAAGTGATAAGAAGCGAGTAACTGATTGGATTTGAAACTTTATATATTGTGTTTTTTTTTTCATTGATTACACCTCCTCACTGTCTCCGTCACGTGGGTGGGTGATAGTGTCGGTTGCGATGTGAATAGAGGTATACAAACGTGTTTTCTCAGCTAACAGTGGTTTGCTTATACATCTTTGTTAGTGTTATGGAGGACTAATTAAAACGGTACAAGGTAAAAGATAGTGGTGTCAGTGAGTGTGCAGTTTATCTTGTTATTTCAGTGGTGGGTGAAAATGAAATTAAATCTGGGCTTACACCTAATCCCATGTAAAATGAAAAGTGGCGCGGCGTTGTGGACATGTAATTCATTGCTGTCAAAAAATGATAAGTTTGGATGTTGTTTTTAAATTGATAATGAATTACGTTTTTGAGTTAATAGAAAAATGCACATTTCAGATCGTGTTATTTCAGTATTTCACGTGGGCATTAGCCCTTTGCTCTTATAAACATTTGACACATAGCTCTATACCTTCACTTTTTTTTTATTTTATGACCTTTTACCCTTTGGGATTTTTTTTTTTGCTTCGATATTAGCTTGTCTGCACATTAGCTTTTACTTGAATTCGCTCGTCCACAACATGCAGTTGACCAAATGCAGTTGGCAACGACTGTAATGGAAACGTTACAGCTGCCATTGAACGATTTTGAGTCTACGCTGGACTGTTCCAAGACATTTACTTTGATCGGCGATAACCTAAAATACGACATTCCCTCTTCATCATCCTGTTTTCCTTTCATGGTTTTTTTATTTTATTTTATTTTATCATTTTTCTGCTGTGTTTTTTTGGTGAAAAATATTTTTTTTTCATTGACTAAAATAACAAAAACAAGGTGATTGCGCCAATAAATGAATAGAAATCGAAATATATTATTTGGAAACAGAAAACTCACCTTTAATATCGGCAAGATTTGGTAAAAAAAATAAAAAAAGTAATTAAAAAAATTAATGAAAATAAAGTAATGCAGTTGAGTCATTTGCTGTATCGATAGGGACAAATCCCTCGACGTCACATTTGTAGAATAGAAGATATTTAATTACAAATGACTAGCCAAATCAATGTTCATTTGAGTTGGTTGGGCCACCAGGGAAATCATGCAGTGTGTTCCGGTGACAAAAGACAGTGCTACATCAGCAACTAGGACCTTTCACATATCTTTTGTGATAGCTAGAGTATATCATAAGACGAGCAGCTATTGTCACAAAAGAAAAATGGGGAAAAAATGAAAGAAAGAAAGAGAAGAAGCTATATGGACACTTTCTCGCAAGTGGTTCATTGGTTTGAGATAAATGAGAGAGATGGCACTGACACCATCAACTTACTACGTTTCCATTATCCGAATAGTTCGATATTTTAACAATTGACGTTCCCGCACACTGTTGTTTATGTTGTTTATGTAATTATATAATATATATTACACAGTTTGCGGCAAGCACTTTTTCCTTAATTATACTTTTTGCTTTATGTTATAAATAGTGTAACGAAAAAGTGTCAAATGTGTGTTTGCGGTGCACTTTTTTTGTTAGTTGTAAATCACACGTGATTCTCCAAAAATGTATTCCAGTTTTCAAACAAACCACAGCAGTTGTTCACATTATTGTGTCAAAACAATCACGTTACTTGTTTAATATAAATGCCACTGTATTTGCTGCTTAACTAACTAACAAATGAATGCCATTTAATTCTCACACGTTTACTAAGCGGAGAAGTGCAAATGGAGACAGTTTGAGATGATCGCTATTTGCATTTCAGTTGGTGATGTATACGCTGTGAAAATAGTGGAAAATTACCGGATTGGCTACGCTATTTTTTGATATAGCAGTTATGAGTTTTCATCTATAACTATAGGCATAACGGGGGTTTTTATAACGGAAAAGTAAGTTCCACAAACTGTGTACTATATTAATTTGTTTGGTTTTAGTTGCTGTTTTATTGATTGTTCTAAGTTAATACAATATTTTTGATTGGATCAAGTATTTATTTTTGATTTTTGTTTTTGATTTATTGTCGTTTTAGTTACGATTAATATTTGATGTTTAGTTGCTTTGGGTGCTTCTTTTTGTAGGTTCACGCTGTTGGAGTGCACTTTCGTATTCAGTTAGGAATAAACATTATTACTTATTATTATTGTAAAATGTAAATTCTTTAAAAGATATATATATTTTTTTTTAAATTTTGCACCTACGACATTCCAAATTTTTGTTTTCACTTGCAATCTCGTATTTGGAATTTGCTGAATTCGGTTGTAAATAGAAATAAAATCTTTTTTATTATTTTATTTTAGAAAAAATTGTTTTTAAAACCTTAAGGGCGCGTTATGCGAACATAGAAAATTCACATGTGCAGTGGGTTGAAGGGGAAGCAATCTGCACTGCAGTTGCAAACAAGTTGCTGTCGCCTTTGCTGCTTCCTCTCTCTCTCTTTCTCTCTCTCTCTCTCTCTCTCCTTTCCTCCCTCATCTCTTTCGCTCTCTCTCGCTCCTCCGCCCTCTGCCAATTAATAGTGAGGTTGTTGCCCTATGAAGTAGTAATACTGGGTGCCAGGCAGAATCCTCGTCTTCAAAAAATAATCCCCAGGATTTAAGCAAGGATCTATTGCCTAGGTGTAAGTTGTGAACTTTGGTATTAAAAAAAAATTGAAGGGGAAAAAAATCTTCATCTTGTTGATGAGCAGGGCAAATGTGCAGACATCATCATCATTATCGTTTTTCTCGTGCCCTCTAACATTGTCGCAATAATTTTGATATCACACTATTTTGGGATTTTAGTATTAAAACGGTTACGTGCTTTGATGGCCGAGAAAAATCATATTAAGTTTTTTTATCTTAATGTAAATAATAAAAATTATGTTTTGTGATAATATTCGTAATTAAATTATAAATCATAATTTTTTTTTTTTACATTAAATTTTCATGTAGCGCCATTACCTTGGGGTGTTATTATGTTTTTCTCAAGATGAAGGTTTTCTTTAATGGAATAAAATGCATTTTTAAGAAGCACATAAATGCATTTTTTTTTTTTTTCTTAGTTATTATTTAACTGAAATTGCACGGCATTTTTAGAATGTGTACATTATTTTTCGTGGTAACTCGTGGAATGAAAGTAGAAAGTCGCCTACATCCACCCCTTGTCTGGCGCTCGGTTCATGGTGTCGCTCGAACCGTGCATGACATGCCGTAGAGGTGACTAGAAATGAGGCAGAGGCGGTTGGTTGGGTAAGTTGGAATATCGATTGATGTTGGACTTGTGGATTTTCTTCCAAGGCCTACCAAGCGAGCAACTGCATTTGCAGCGAGGCCCCACATTCAGTGCTGGAAACCGTTGGTTGCCAGTGAAGCATGAGTTCAGCTTCTGTGCATTGCACCGTTGGCCATAAGCAAAGTAGAGAGAGTTTGTTTTGCAAAGAGGTTTAGTTTCATCTGCACTCACTTGCCAATGTGATGTTTATCTGCTGCCACGAGGGCTGAAATGCAATAGCTTGTGGCTTTGGGATCAGAAATCAACAATTCGGTTTAATGATTTGCTCGTATGATTAATTTTCATGACAACCTGTAAACATATTTTTGCAATTTTTAGATGCACATTTTACAGGTTTTGCATTAGACATTAAAAATTGAAATTATTTAGTACTGGTTTATTGATTTATTCCATGTTGTTCAAAAATACATTGCAATGTATTGTGAAATGTATGGCATTTTGCTAAAAATGTATTTTGCATACAGTTTTGCGTGCTATTGGATTTTAAATGATAATCCATCTTGTGAAATGTATTATGAAATACATCCATAATACTAAAATGTATTTTAAAATACTATAGTTTTATAATTGTAAAGGCATTGCCAAAATACTATAGTTTTATAATTGTAAAGGCATTGCCAAAAT